>JAAAKL020016070.1:0-11197 GCA_010016065.2 Carybdea cf. marsupialis auct. non (Linnaeus, 1758)
TAGTAGTAGTAGTAGTAGTAGTAGTAGTAGTAGTAGTAGTAGTAGTAGTAGTAGTAGTAGAAGTAGTTGTAGTAGTAGAAGTAGTAGTAGTAGTAGTAGTAGTAGTAGTAGTAGTAGTGGTAGCGGTAATAGTAATATTAGTAGTAGTAGTGGTAGTAGTTTTGGTAATGATAATAAATATAATAATCTATTCATCTACAACAGGTGCAAACACAAGATTAAGAACGTCGACAAATAGAGATGACTTAGGATGCATTGTGCGAACGTGAATGTTATTACGAGCGATCAATTGAACGGAACAAAAACTTAGCCATTCTGATGGTCTAATACGGAATACTTCTTTTTTTAGTTTGCAAGGGTTTCTTTACTTAGAGTCATGAAAATCTTGTCTAGGAATGAATCATCTATAGGACTATTTGTTGTATTCCACATCTTCATAGTTGATATGCATACGGTAACTAAATATAGATGAGAATTAGAAGTGACAAATACACTACTTCTGGTAAGCCATGTGTTCTTTAAAATGTGATAGAAAAACAGCAAATGTGCAAAGATACAAACTCCCAAATACAGATATATAGGAATTTATGCTACTATCAACATGGACTTTGTACTCAGTATTGCAGGTGCACATACAGTTAGTTCCTATGTATGATTTCACCTGTCCGTTCATCCGAAATAACTATACTCAAACATATGTGACGATTTACAAGCTCACAGGAAAGTTGTACTAGACATCTCTTACATTCCCTTGGTTTGTAAATACCAATTGTCTCTTTGATCCTTGTGGCTCACAGTCGACCAGGTTATATGGCATAAAACTTCCTAAATCAAAAAGTATGTTGGTTAAATAAATTTTCCAAGTAACGCGCAAGTCCAAGATCAGGTATAATATTGAAAACCTCCCTTTAACCTCGCCATATTTTCCTTGCGTTGATTGATATATGTTACTAGTTGTATTTCAAATTCATAATACCCAGGAATAGTTGCAAATACGGAAGTGATCACGTTATAACTTGTCGATTTTCCAAACACGTCTCGTACTGCGCCATTTAAACTGAAGGGGTATGAACTGCCGGGTAAAAGGGGGCAGGTATACCCACGAAAGATTCTTGACTTGCATTTGTCGTTGGAATTGGATCCCGAAATAATCTGAGCTCCATTCAAGGAAATACTCCATGGAGACACAAAGAAATTCGAAATACGAGCACTGCAAAGTAACATACCATATATTTTCCCTGATGTATTTAAAGTTATTTTGGAGGTATTAATCGTTGAACTTATCATAACTTTACAAAGTCCAGGACCTATGTAATGAAGATAGTTTTTTCCATTCTGATACAGTGTGGTAGACGGGTAGTAACGAAGGCAGCATCCTAGCTGAAAAATGCAAAGAAGGACTATAGAAGACACTGTTAATAAATTGGCCATATTCTTGCTCATGGAATGCGCTTAACACCTCCTATATTTGATGCTGTAGACTTCTTTGTCTGTCTGATTTAGCCACTTTGAAATTGACCCCACTTGCTGCAGTTTTTCAAGGACTTAATAATCTCTGCTACTGAAAAGTCTCGTGGTAGAAAACTTAAACTCTGAACCTTTATATTTATTCTTCATTACTATTTATTTGATTGTGATCCTTTACTTCCACTTTGTCGTGCATTGTGGACTGGACACCCCTACAATTCCACAAATACACTTCCCTGAATCAGTTCTAAGCCTTTGATCTTGGCTCAATAGGGGCAAGTGCTTGAAGAGAGCGTGTAAGCCTTACTAATGCTGACATGGAACTTACTTCCTAGTTACTGCAACGGTCATGCCCAACTCAGTTATAGCTGAGGAAGTCATAAAAATAATAGTGAAAGGAGGAAAATGAACAAGTCATAGATTCCGGTTTCCAATGAGATGTAAAAAAGTTGCAGACCGACTAGGCCTGGACGTGACTTCATCTTCTCTTTAGCCGTTTTTAAAAGTTCATGCTGGTCACTGGCAGTCCATGTTATGCACTTTTTAGTGAGTTGAAAGATACACATTGTTATATCAAACAACACCACGTCCACTGCTGAAGAAGTGCATATGAAAGAGAGCGTGGGAAATGTAATTTATAAACAAATAAATTTCAGGTATCGCGCGTAGTAATAAAATTTCAGGTAATAATGTTGCCGTCAGCAGCTTACGATTCTGTTTTATCTATAAGAAAAAAGGCTTCAAATCCGGTTTTTTATTCCTTTTCTATTGTAGATTGGAAGCTTGATGTTAACTAGATAATATAGTTCTCATTTCAAGGGCTTGCTTTTCACTACACGACTTTCGATTCATCGTTTCAGTTAAAGTTGGCTGATCGCTGTTTCATGTTCAGACAGGACATGGGTGTTGTACGCAAGAAAGTATTGTTAGGTCATAACAAACGTTTGTAGAGCGGGTTTTTCTGGTATTTTGCAACCAAAAAGTATTGTTTGCGATTTTCAGAGCGATATTTGGGCGAAAAAGCAAAAAAGCTTGTCTTACTATGACCGAAATATTACAGTAGTATTAGGCCGCATCTCACAATATTTGCACCACTCTAGCAACAATGAGCAGACTGCTTTGTACTCCTGATGTTTCTTGACTCCATAGGATCACAGAGCAGAACCAGAAAGGAGGAACCGAAATCTCTGTATCTTGGAAGCTGTCACGTATCCCTTATTAACCCTTTTAACTACGTCATTGCATATTTGTCAAAACAGAGCACATGCCCCGTGTCCTAATCGCTTTTAAAACTGAAAATAGAAAGGGATGCTGCTGACTTTATTACTAGCCTGTCGTAATATCAATACTGTTACTAATTGCTGAGTAGATTGTACTTGAAATGTGAAAAATATGAAAAATATCCTAGGGTAAAAAAAATGGCACAGTACACAGTAGTGGGAGAGTGGTAGACTTTCAGACTCACACTCCGAGGGTCGAAAGTTCGAACCGCCCCTGAGCTTGCCTGCCACAATCCTGGAGGTACTGTGCTCTGCCATCTTCTCTCGTGAAGTAGGAAACTATGTTTCGAGAGATAGGACAGAGGGGGGACTAAATGTGTGAATAGCAAGAATAGCAAGCATAAAATAGCATGAAAAGTAAGCATAAAAAAGTAAGCATGAATAGATTATCATCCGAAAAGGAAGAGTAACCCGTTCCTAGAAGTGGCTTCAGCCTTGATCAGGATGACTACAATAAAAAATGAGCCTGCCCATGTGCTAGGGTTTCCTAAATGACATCGATTGATAGTATAGGCTAAAGCAGGCACAAAGCCTCCATAAACGTGTCTCCATACAGATGTTTATAACGACGTGCACTAGTCCCTAAACTAACTCAAAATTACGTGCTGCTCAAACAGAACTGGGCTGGCTACTTTCTTAGGCTAAAGTAAAGTAGAGTGTTATCACATATTACTCCTGGAAATTTAGACATCCGTTCCTTAAAACAAATGAAGACATACTTATTTCCAAGAAAACTCTTCTTCAATTGCTAGTTTCCTACGTCAAGTTATGACTTTCAAATACAACAACAAGTTATCCTTTCCCACCTTCTCCTTTCGATGCTTGGATACAAATTTTACTTCCTAAGATTTTGTGATCGAAGTTAGACAAAATTATAGGAAGTAGAAACTACAGTGTACCATGTTCTCTTACGTGGACGAGATTAACACGGATATATATTTATGCATCTACTTTCTTAGTATTAAAGTGATAGGCCCTTTGGAGGCGCGGGGCTTCGGACCATGGCCCGGTCGGCTATCACTAATAGAGAAACCGAGCGACTATCCGTACTCATACCGATCACCGTCTTTATTATTGTTATTATTATCATTATTATCATCATTATCATCTGACCAGAAAAATGGTAGGATAAGTTGACGAATTGTTGAGTATCAATGATGTATTTGGTTGAATCACTAGCTTGCAACATAAAAGTTTTCAACCTTTCTTAGAATAGACATAATCACTTACTTGTAGTTTAGATAACAGAAGTTTGGTAGAACACAATATCATGAAGGGGTCTCCTTTTAGTTACGCCAAGGCTACTTTCATAGCAGATATCTAAGTCCGGCAACATAAGCACTTTGTTGAAGGGAATGTAATCGAAGACAGAACGATTAAATGAATCAATATATACTGTACAGTGTGTCAGTTGCTCAGACATCTAGGGAAGCGGGAGCGGAGGGGAGCGTTCAATAATAATGTAAGATAATTTCTGTTATTGCTTGCAATCATGCCCCCTCACCTAACAATTTCTGAACCGTCACGCAGCATCCCATAGTCTCAGCTGTCAATCCATCCCTTCAAGTTTCATATTATCATCAACCGATCCCTAGCGAGAATGCTTGCCTTGGAAAAGTACAAAATGTTTGAAGTTAAATAGAACTTCCAAATCGAGTCATGCAACTAATTCCCTACATCTGACTATTGACCTGGTCAACTCGGTAGAGTCCTGTATCCGTAACACATCCGCTCATTCACTAACGTCTTTTCTCAATCACCCCCTCGCTACCTCACCTATTTACTCCCTTATTCTCTCCTTACTCCCTTCCATTTCTCTCTCACTTTCTCCGTCACTAATCCTCTCTCGCCTCCTCCTTCATTCTTTCAGCCGCATTTCCACTCAGAACCTTTTGTCGCTCGTGATATTTTTCGATTGATCTTGTATCTGGGTATGCATGTTGACATAGGGTTGCAATCTCCGAGCGTGTGATCGACAAAAAAGGAAGCTCCCCCCCCCCCCCCTCTTCAGCGCTAGTCAATCATAATTTAAATAAAACATAGTTTGAGAACCAACATCGCGATAAACACCATGATGAAATCATGGACCTTGGTACGGATCTGTACCTCACCACTTGGATTTTTTCATATTTTCTTGTTTTCGGTTAGCCATGGCATAAGATATTAATTGATAGAAATTTTGATACATTTATTAATACGCTTTAAACATATTTAGCACACTTTTTAGCATCGTTATAATGTCACTAGAGCCTGACATAGACACGTAATTAACAATTTCTCGCAAGAACGAGTTTTGTGAGCTACCAGAGAAATTTTGTCGCTTCTGCGGCATCTATTGCCAAATCATGTGTTTAATGTATCGTCATGTATATTGTCATTTTCACTTTCAAATGTATCATCAATTTGACCATTTTAAATGTAGTTCCAATAGAAGCAAATTAATCATGTCTGATCAAATGGACCCAAATACTGTGTCTGTGATCAACAGAGTGCCACCAATTTGGTAACGGGTGAGAACCCAATTTAAGACAATGCTGGACCCAAGTGGCACAGAAATGATCGGGGATCATTTGCCCGAATTTAATTGGGATCAGGAATTTACGGATGCCCTGTTCTGCACCTTTATGTTCCAAATGTGCTAACACTTTTTGACTCAGTTGATGGCATAGATAGTAGATCTTGATCATGTCGTGAGTCGTAGTCTTTCTCTGAACTACGTTGCGAGAGATGCTTCTCCCATCTTCAGGTTTCAAGTTGCTGATGACACTTATATTGTAACGTGATGACAAATCATTAAATTGATTGTTATAGTGATGATTTATATCTAATATGTTTCAAATATGTGTAAACTTATTGATAAGTGTATCAAAGTTCTAAACAACTAAGCATTTTATGTCATACTAGCCGAAAACATGAACATATGGAAAATCCGAGGAAGCCTCAGGTCTGTAATAGCGTCCAAACTATCGAGTTGTTACTTCCTAGGACATCAATGATTACTCCCAGGAGAGATCTATGAAATAACTGGTCTAGGGAATGTACGATTATCCTCAAAAGCTTTTACAATCCAGTCTTTTCATGTTGCAAGTGGTTATGAGGCTCTAGTGGTCAGCGTTGAATTTGAAATCGAGATATGGAGTAGTTGCTGTTGTCTAAAGGATATTTTGTAGGTGAGGCACAAGACGTTGGCAATGAATAAGTTCATGGCAAAGTATGAATTCTGTAGTGAAGATCAACAGGGGGCTTTTTTGCCTTGTCGAGTGTTAGGGTTAGACACAGGCCTGTTTTTTCCCCTTTTTATATATCTTGCCAAATGGCAACTAATAGACCCGTGTGCTGCCTCACAATTTTTATGTTTACATTAAAAATTGTGAGAGCCAGGAATGCCTCGATAGCATTTGAATGTGAAAATGTACAATGTTGCAAAGGCACGTAAGCTAGGACGATTGGAAATAACTCTGGTTTGCTAGTGCGGCCAAACTTTTCTACCAAAATGAAAAGATCTTCGCTTGAACGTTTGCAAGTTGTTGATTCCTTCAGAGATTTTTGCATTCGTACAGTAATCAAAGAGACGACATTGAATGCCTTTAACAACAAGTCTAAAATCTAAGCAATTTTACCCAAATTCTACGTCATAGTGGGATCAATTCAGTAAGAATCCCTTTCATAACATGTTTTCTCATGACTTCCAATCCTTTCTTTCTTTTCATGAAGACCTGCAACTTCCAACTGGTTTTGTCATTCATGGTTACGTCACATTGCGAAACGAGGCAGGTCTCAAACATCATGTAGAGTTGATTGTTGATGTCCATCGGTGGAGTACTGGGTGCAGGGTCAGTAGCCTAGTCGAGTGTTAGGGTTAGACAGAAGCGATGCCCTCTTAGACCCCCCCCAGCAATGTTAAATAATGCAACCCAGATATTTATTGCTTAAGATTTTATAAGGCTCGTTTTTTTGCATGTCTATGATTTCAAAGTGAGCAATAGAATTGAGAGGGTAACCAAACTTTCTTTTGATCTTCAATCTGTGGTTATATGGGGGAAGAACTCAGAAATGGTGTATGCATGAGTATGGAATTGAATCTGCGTTTTGGTGTGTTTTCTATCTCTATGGTATCTTCTCAAACATATCACTTGTGTATTTAATGTTTATGATTTAATCAGACACATTTCGTAATATATCATGTTCCCTTGAGGGGCCATTTCCATATAGTCTTGTTTAGACCTTCGGAAGTTCTCGTTTATTCATCTTGATTGAAGGTACCTTGGTGGTGCACGTTAAATCGTACCCTCTCAAAGTCCCTTTTTCCTCTCGCTTGATAAAAACTGACATCAGAAATCACTAGCAACCAACTCGACTAGTAGCATACTGTAAGTTTCACAACTTTTATGAAACAACTTACGATGCTTCAAACACAGGCCTAGTATTCGAAAATCTTGGACAATTTGCCCTTCGTGCATCAATCGATTTCAATCACTTCAGACCGTTTGGTGTGTCCTACTAAACTAAATCTATTTAAATATTTTTTTGCTAAATTCTCGATTACATCGTTAAAGAAGATTATTCAGCAATATGACATATATATTCCTATCACGTATTGCGTCATATACGCAGCGCACTTCTCGTCATGAAAACGAGGCTACTTCTCAATATCTTCAAAAACTGCTTAGCAATCTAAACACAAACATGATAAATACCAAACCTGACTAGCAGCAAACCTGATTTGGAGCAAACTCATCTGGCAATAAAGGCGACTTAAGATAAGTAGCATGCGTCTTGCTAGTCATATTTCAAAAACATCTCAGGGGTTCATCTTATTATAAGTTTGAAGAAGGATAAGGACAAAAGATGATAAAATGATCGATGATCTTCTTATTCTTAAACTATTAGTTAGGAAAGATGTTTTTGACACATTGTAGAGTAATGACCGAGGTACATAAGTCAGTAAAAACTTTAATATTACAAATGTTCATATTTGATCTTCATGCCTACACAAAACGTCTTGTCTGTAAGCAAGGCTCTTACACACATCACCTACATATCTCCTAGGTATCTAAACCCAGCATGTATTCCAAACATGGGTATTCTCCTACCATGATAAAATGTTTGCATCCTCCATTGAATCTCATAGAAACCAGACTGTTTTACAAATATGGCTATCAGCATATTGTGCGTTCCTCCTTTGGCCTTGGAAAGATCAGATACTTGAGTTTCAAGCTTATACGAATAAATCTTATTCTTACGAAAAGGGCATGCGTACCCCCGTCCTATGGGACGCAGACATTTGTCTTTCGAACTCGATATATCAAAATGAAGCCACTCATTCCGCGAAATATTTCCTGAAGTGAACATGTTATTGATTGATATCGAACATTCAAATTGTATAACTCCTGTTACGACAGTGTGATAAAACAAGGGGTGTCGTAAAGCAGGTATCTTGATGTCGATTCGGCAAACTCCAGGTCCAATGTACTTGACAAAGTTTTCACGATGTTTGAGAAGAGTACGGCTTTGATAGTAACGAATGCCAAATGTACACTGACACATGGACAGGTACCAAAGAATTAAAACAACCTTTCGGTAAAAATGCATCTTCCTTATGAAAATAAAGAAATCTTTGGCATACATTGCTTGGAACGCAGAACTTCGCACAAAACTAAAGTTGGAATTAATTCTAGCATCTATATATGCAATGATCGTATAGTTGGATTATGTCATAGCATGATGTTTGGAGAATGGTTTCGGGACTAACTGTAGGGCCGAAACCTAAACTGGGTTATAATCTGATGTGGTTAAGGAATGCATTAAGTATGTGTTTTATAAATACGAAACTAACATTCGGCATGCCAAAAAAGTGTTTGATTGGCATGCCGCTTTCTTCAGCTTTAGCGAGACCATCAGTAGAGAAATCTTTCCAACAGAGCTATAGAAACACAGAAACTCGTTTTCTTTCCAAGAAAAAAATTACAAAATGAATAACATTGATCCGCTGGATGATTTAGGCTTCTTTAAAAGTATACCTAGAACCTAATCATTTAACAGCTCCTTGAATTCTTGATGATTTGTCGATATAAGTACTCAAGATGTTGTAACCATAATTGTTTTTGTAAGTGTCGGTATTAAGATGTTTCCTTTTAATAAGACAACAGAATAATAGAAAAGTTGTCACGAACTGGACTTAAAGCCTTCGATGTACCTTGCTAGGATTGCCAAGCTATACTATTATAGAAACTTTCTTGCCACTTTGCTACAATTTTGGACTTTGAAATATGAAAGTTTCCCCAACCCCCGTTCCAAAATATTGTTAAGTTTGAAAACCAGCATTTTGAGCACTTACATGTCAGGCCTCTCTGCTGCTAAGGGGAGAGGTCTAGAAAACAAATAATACCAGGAATGGCCACCCCTTTCAAGTGGAAAGCTTCTTGCGTGATTTGCTCCATTTTCACCGAAATTTAGTAAAAGTTTAACTTCTATTAGTCCAGGATTGTAGAGTCCCTTTGTGAGAGTAGATACTAGTACCCTAACCAGTAATCCTATCCCTAACCCTGACCCTAACCCCAATTTTTTTCTAGGAAAGTACATCTATGGTCAAAAGATCCTTCTAGGAAAGTAGATCTCTAACTATCTAGAAAAGTACATCTCTAAAATTACAGCATTTTACGCGTTCCCTTTCAGGTGCTCTAATAAATAAGGTGGGTGACCCAAGATGGTAAAATATTCTATTCCTCAAGTCGCCGCATTATCTCCTAATCGTCCATCGATGGACATCAGTATCCAGCTCTATCATCTATGAGACCAACTGACCAACGCCTCTCTGCCATGCTACTTTACCATAGAGGGACTATAATCTGGCCTCGATCAGCCCAAAGGCCATTGTACATTGCAAAGTATCATCGAATAAAAGGGACATGAAACAAGATAAAATGTCATTTTGATAGGGAAAGTATCTGAACTATCTGTTAAAAGATTATGATAAATTCAAGGCACAAAATTGCTTCTTAATCTTAATATCGGACAGAGAAAGAAGCAACATCCATATGCTATATTCTTCTGTCTATAATACATTGTATCCCCGTCGCTGAAGTGTTAAGCCAGAATCCCATCATCAATAGTATCCCTTCTCACTTGTTATTAAACTGTTATCATCGTTACAGTAGGTGTGTGTGTATTCATGTGTTGGGGAGGGGGGGTTCGTAATCAACTGGAGTTCAGAACTTTCTCAGCGTCGCTCTACTAATCTAAAAATATGCTGTATTATCGAGATTAGAGAGTTTTCAGAGATCACTTTTTGAAAAGTCCAAATACATTGCTGTGTTGTAAAATGTACCAAATATGAAAACGTTCTAAGGAAGTGCTATTGCTGTCGTGTTTCTCTCTAAATGTTATGGCACAAACCACTACACCCTAAATATAGATATACGGGGGATACTAATAAGAAACTAGGTTGAAAAATTTATAACATTTACAAGAGTTGGCAGGCAGTGTTGATCTTGTACCTTAGAGTGAGCATTTCCTGAAGACGCGTGCCTCCTTGAAGATTTAACAAGTTGCTAGACATCTGTCGTGATGCACTCTATCTGCACGATTGTGGCAAGTGTCCTTAATTAAGGACGCAGGCTTGCAGCACTTCGCAATCGTTGATGCCAATCATGAATGTAAAATTTCCGAAAAGACCCTTAAAGTCTGTGTTAGTCTCATGCCCTAAAAGGTTTTGTCTGAAGAATTTTTGGTATCTCGCCTCTCGATAGGACATTGTTCTTAACATCTACATCCGCGTAGCGGTGGATGCATCATGAAAAGAAGGACATAGTACATAACGCAGCGACCTTATCCCAAGAAGAGCTTGATAGGGATATAAATAGGACAGCCGAGTTTCAACTTCCAGGAGTTCACACTCGCTAGGTATTGAGGGAGGCTCTAACCCCCCACTTAATAACTTATATCTCAAGATCCCGTCGAATAGGTTTCAAAGAGTGCAGCATGTTACTCAAGCTTTGCAATTACGAGTGTTGTTTTCTCTCTAATGCAACTATTACTGAAAACGAGACTAAAGTTGATATTAATGAAATGCGATGCTATAAAATGCCTCCCCTCTGCACATTTAAGCAAATAATATAGATACAAACAAGTTCATTAGTCAGTTCAAAGCTTTCATTCTTAGTTTTAAAGGTGCCCAGGTTTATGCAATCTTATGAGCCTAATCGGAAGCATCATAATGAGTGGAAAAATGAATTTTCATGCGCTTCCAAACCTTTTGATGGACGTGATAAATTCTTCCAAAGTCGCTGCTGTTGCTCATAAAATGTTCTTTCCTAACAACGAATTCCTGATCTCAAGGTATTGTACGATAGTAGATCCATGTATTCCTGTAGAAAGGAAGGTGTTTGTTTCCAACCATCATTTTGATACAATCATTAAGCACTCGTCTTCGTTTATCAACAAAAGGAAGC
>JAAAKL020016071.1:0-11197 GCA_010016065.2 Carybdea cf. marsupialis auct. non (Linnaeus, 1758)
TAAATCAGCAAACAATCCAAAGTCCAACAGCCTGAAGATGGGAGAAGTATCTCTCGAAACGTAGCTCCGAAAAAGACAACGACTCAAGATTTGACAAATATCTACCATCAATAGCAACAACTGAGTCGACAAGCGTCAGAATATTTAACGTTACTGTTGTTGAAGATGTCTCACTGACCTTATTTCTGATGATGCCATGTGTGCTATTGTTAATTGGTTTTTGGCTAAATCATATTTGGCCTTTTGTCAAAGATTGCGCATAGCATTTGTGTTTTTTAGTTGCTACCAAGGATCTGGAAACATGTTCCACTTGACGCTGAGGCTCCTTCTCTCTAGCGTGAAGGCCACCGACTGGCATTCCAAAGTGAGAGGAGCACTTTGTAAGCAACAGATGTGCATATTTATTAGTAAACAGTTTTAGTGATGTTTTGTTTATTTGAGGTAATTTTAAAATCTAGCATACAGCTTATCAGGATATTTGATTCAGAAACTGCCGAATGCAGGGTTCACATTTCTGAGTTATTCCAGTTCATCAAAACGGTCGTCCTCATTCACTATGACGTGATATTTTTCAGTTCAGTTTAATGCAGAGTTGAGACCTCTGTATAGGGGCCACAATAGGACCAGGTCAATTTAACTTTTAAATGCTATCCCCACCATATGCAATTTCAGGGTGTTTTAAATTGAGTAATTCAATGTAATTTTCAACCTTTTTGTCTCCGGGCTCTGCACCCTCCAAAACGCCACTGATTTAATTACTTAAAAAACTAAGAAGGCTCATGAAATAATTTTCTGATTCCTCTAGTTGTCATCTAGTCTAGTGTTGCACGTAAGAATTTTACCGCCTATAGCCTATCTCTAGCTTTCCTAATTTTGCGTCTTCCTAATCAATTGAAACGGAATAGAATGAAAGTAGTTAGAATAAATGATCTACTTGATGGTAGATATTTGCCACGTCTTGAGTCGTAGTTTTTTTTCAAGCCGTGAGAAATATCTACCATCAATGGCAACAACTGAGTCGACAAGCGTCAGAATATTTAGCGTTAAATGATCTAGTGTTACACTTTGCTGTTTTTGCAGAATGGTTTTACCCTTTAACTGTTCAAAAGCACCCATTCTACACTTTCACTTCCTAATGCCACCAAGGCAGTACAATAAAATGTCCCTTGTCTCTAATCAATTGTGTTTATTGGAATGGATACACAGTGTTTAATCCTAAAAACCTATGTAATACACGGAATCCTTAGTCCCTATTTACACGGGTACGAATCCAAATGCATCCTCTTAAGTAGTTGTACGGGTCGGCCTTATGTTTACACAGGGTCTTATGTATACGAATTTGTTTAGATTTTCTTACTGATCTGAGGACTGATGATGAAAATGTAGATCGGTTTGGGTACTATCTCGTATAAACACTTGGGATTGCATTATATGTATCAAAGATAAGGTAAATGTGACTTAACCTACCTTCATTAGCTGATTTCGTCACAATATAAACACGTAATTCACAAACATCTATCGTTTATATTTCAGTGTTACATGTTAGAGGTAGTCGCACTACAACAGAGGGACCCATCGCAGATGTTTAAGTAACTATGCTACGATCACGTGAAGAAGAAGACTCCCATAAATCAAGTATTGGTAAACGTTACTTTAAGGAGGTCGGTAAATACTACTATTTCAACTATATTATACATGTATCAGTACAGGAGATTAAGGAAAATCGAATGATAACAGGAGCATAGATGTAAGCCATCCCAATCCCAAGTTATGACCCCTAGAATATAACAGTACAAAGCCATTACATTGACATTAATCCAGTATAACTCTGGCCTCTACGCTAACCTTATTTCTATAGTAGCATCTTTTACCCTAACCCAATCATAAACTAAGCCGCCGTGGTCTAGTGGTTAAGGAATCGAACTCACATGCCAGAGGTTGTGAGTTCGAATCCCGCCTAGCCCGATATAAAGACTATCGGTTGGAGAAGGCAACGGGAGACCACCCCTGTAAATGTGCTCTCTCCCAGTACATTGCTCACTCTGGCTGGGCAACAGGCTACGCTCTAAATTGAATATGCCACAAAAAAAATCATAACCTACTAAAATGGATTTAGTTGATAACCAACTTTTGGTTAATTCATACTACATGCGGAGTTATAGATCCAAGTGGATCCTATTTCGCATGAATAGAGTACAAATGTGACCGTATCCCTTCAGATGGGCACCCGTTTGGATCTGTACCCATATACCCGTCTTTGCAATCAGATTCATTTAAGCATCAGATAGTTTAGATGAAGAGAACATACATCGTTATAGTGGTTAGTCTTTTATTAGGTGCTCTAATTGGTTGATGGAGATCCAAGACTTTCCTTATTTGGTGATAAGGTTCTTACTTGTAATTGGCTGACGATGACAATCACATGTGCTTTTTCCTATTGCGCATGTGCTGCTCCTTTTTTTTTTCTGCGTATGTTCTGCTCATTGCTGCGCATGTACTGCTCATTTCTACTCCTTATTGCGCATGTGCTGCTCATTGCTGCTGATGGTTTCTTGTGTTGAATTCTGACCGGCATCACCACCTGCTGGGTATTAGAACCTTTGGATTTTTTGTTCAATTTTCGTTTCAAATTTGTTGTTCAAACTATACTTGCGTTCACGCCCCTGAAAAAAGTGGCATGCATTTTTTTATGTAGAAGTATTTCTTACAATCCTCAAAAAAATGACAACTAGAATCTCAGTCTTTTACTTTTGATAATGGAAAACGTTTTGTCATTTTGTAACTTACAATAACCAATAAAATAGTTTATGACGATGAAAACCGAACAATATACTGTGCAAATGAAGAGGCTTAGAAATTCCACGTAGTCAATACAGCCGTGATGAAACACAAGAAAGGACAAGATTTATAGCCAGTCCAAAAGTCTGTATTTCAAAACTCGCAATGTCCAACATTCTAAATTTCTACACGTGTAATAAAAATGATGTGTTCAACATTCTAAATTTCTACACGTGTAATAAAAATGATGTGTTCAACATTCTAAATTTCCACACATGTAATAAAAATGATGTGTGCCACATTCTAAATTTCTACACAGTAATAAAAATAATGTGTACAACATAAATGCCTGCACTTGTAATATAAATGATGTGCACAACATAAACACCTACACCTGCAATAAGAATGATGTCTGCAACATTCTACATTTCTACACCTATATAAAAAATGTGTGCCACAATATAAATTTCTACACATGTAATAAAAAGATGTGTGCAATTTATTCACCTGTAATAAAAACGATAGTGCAACATTACAAATATCTAGACCTGTAATAAGAATGATGTCTGCAACATTATAAATTTCTACCCTTGCGAAAAAGATGTTTACAACATAAATTTCTACACCTTTAACAAAAAATATGTGTGCGACATGAAGGCACCTGCGACATAGTAACTTATATAGATTACGTGAGGGCCAAGGGTTTGAATCTGTTGGTGAGTTGATGTAAGTTTTGACTTGTTTTCGAGCTCGCTCGCACACCATTGACCAGCTCCCTCCATTTTCCACGATCGTTCATGATCTTCTTTAGCTCTTTTGAGGGCAAACCGGTGTCTCTTCTTAACTGATCCACGTAGGTTGCTGCTAGTCTTGCTCCTTTTCTTGCCCTTTGCTTCAGTGTTGTTGCGAGTACCTTTCCAAAACCAAACCAAGCATAAGACAGTGAATCCAGTGATAATTTTGACATGCTTCACTCTGTATCGTATTTAGGAGCGAGACCATTAGACCACACCCTCCCTAAGGAATGGTAAGAAAATTGCCCAACTTTGTTTTACGGGGTATGTTTCAAGTGAGAATATAGCCTGTATCAGCGTTTTCTGCAGGGGCACGACTAATACTTCCATAAAGCAACGTCTCATAACTTTCAATTTTAGCCTGGCTCCCTTCCTATATATTTTCTGGTCAAGGCTGCTTTACACTGCGATTTGTCGGGTCGGTTCAGTTAGTATGACTTCAAGTCTATTGTTCAGGCACCTGACTGCACGGATCGGGCCGTCTGTGACATTGCAATAAATTTATTCCTGATTATTTTATGTTTTGGAAGTGACTCAAATGTCTAACTAAGGCCACCTAGAATTCGCGATGCAAAGCATGGCTTTCACACGCGAAAGGACACGTTGTAGGCATTTCACAGAATAATTTTGTGCGAATTTGAGCACACGGCTTGACATTTTTATCACAAAAAGGGAATGACTATACTGCTGCTTTTCCCATGCAAGGTAACGACATGTTCCGGGTGTATTAAGCCCCTAAAATCTAGGGGTTTTCTTATTTTACCTCCTTAAGTACGTTCTCCAATTGAGGTTTGAAGAGGCTGATTACGAATAAGATGAAATCCAAAAACAGTGTTTGTGCTCCCAAAACGTCGACCGTGCCGTGGCGCCTAACTACACGTACGACTAATCTTGAGTTAGTTACTTAAGTGAATCGCAATCTCTCATCGTACCTCTTGATGAGCAGAAAGGCATCCCAAGGGAAGACATAAGCTCCCGGGGGGTACAGAAATCATTGAGATTGCTTAACTAACTAAGCAATTTATTTATTCTATTATTGAAAGTTACAATGTAAACTAAATAAGGTAAACGTGAGTGAATCGCCCCTGCATCGGCCCAACAAATCGTAGCTTGTACATCAGCCTTTCACTACTGACGCTTGTTGTTCATGGTGTAGCTTATTAAAGAAAGGAATGAAATCGTAGTGGGCATATCAATTCTGATTACGACCTTTCGATTAACTAAAAAGAGAATTCAAGAACATTCCAACTAGAACAGATTTTATTCTTGAGGAGCCTTACGTAAAGCTGCTCCATCTGCAAGTGATCCACTTCTTCTCACGCTAAGCTTCATCAGTGCCATTTCCATATAAAAGTACTCTGGCAAACACACTAGCAATCATGGAATACATTATAGATTGATCGAAACCGGGGCCTTTTGCACCAAAAATGCCAACTCAACCACTGCACCAAATAGTGCAATAGTCAAGTCGATAATCGGCGAATTCCATCCCGAATTCTCACCATCACCAGCAACCTAAAAGTTTTCGTTTCGCTATCAGCTTCATCAGTGTCATTCCCATATAAAAGTGTTCAAGCAAACTGCTTGCTGACTGGTTCTTGTAGCTAATATTGTAACTACTGGTAGTAAAACCCTTTTTCTTCCAATGCTCCTTTCCTTGGATTATTTATTTGCCCTTGATCTATCAAGGTATTCTAGACAGCTCCTTGAAAAAGGTGGCTTTGGTAGATTCCTGGCTCCAAGTTCTTATTCGTATAATGGATGCCCTCGAGAAAAACAATTACGTTGGATAGTTTCATTACACAGATCCCAGCCTCGACTTACAGTGCCCTGATATCGAGACAGCTACAATCGCAGACCATTTAATCCAGTGTGCTTGTAGTTCTGTTTGACATATCAACGAATTTCAACAGCAGGAGGGCCGCATTTATCTGTCACTTCCCGACACCGAAGTGACAAGGTTGGATCAACATACCTTTCGCTTTATCTGTATTGAGTCTCAGCTGGACCAAAAATGAATGCTAATCCCTAGCTACTCGACATTTTTTGTTTGTGACAGATGTTGATAATACCATACGAAATGTGTGGGCTAGCGTTTTGTTGATTTCTTCTTATGAAAGGTAACCCAATGATCTCGTTGTCCATCTGATCTTGAATCCAAAATCGATGGGAGGAATCTTGGCCGAATGCTCAAGGCGTCCGCCGCATGGTCAACCAGATTCGATCGTGGGTTATGAGCTCCACTGCTACTCGCATGGAGTTCTACTTTTAGGTAAGGCACTTAAATCCTCTTTACTGCACGTGGCTAAAGCTGTGAACTCCCTGTGGTGACCGCTGACAAAAATTTCGTCAACTTAATTGGCCAAACCGAAACAGGACGAAGAGGACGAAACATCGACCGAACAAAATACAAATCCGAACCAAACTACGACGTTTACGAGCGTAAAAGAACCTTACTTATATCAACTTTTTATTGGATCGAAAGTTCTCTAGCTTCCTCTGTAATAAAGGATGGGTAGCCAGCTACATGTAGCTTGGCTGTACGCTAGTGATTCCCAACCTTTTCTGGATTGTCGCCTCCTCGGTGATAAAATAGTTCCATCGTCGCCCCCTTTCTTTGATAATCGAGACTATACACTAAATTTGAACAAATTTCAAACAGCACATGTTGGCAGTAGTTTTAAGTGTATTTTCAAGTACAGTGTTTAAACGTTGAAGTTCAATTTCTCGTTCTCAAATGTGATGGTTGGTATCGATAGTGTAAGGAGAGTTTCCTGATCTCGGGTGTAAATTCAGTCAGGTATTGGCGTGAGTCTACCGCCCGCTTCAAAAACATGTTCGTCCCCAAAGGAGCGATATCGCCCACGTTGTGAAGCACTTCTGTAAGCTACACAGTAGTTGGGCAATCGAGTTAGTTTTCATTACCGGCTACTGTAGTTTGCGAAAAACGAATCAAAGTGAAAGTAAATAGTCACATGACATAACGCGAACATCTTTGTTAGGCCCTTGCCGCCTTTTGAACACCACAGCTGTTAGACCGCCATATTTCAGTGGAAAAACCTACGAGGTGATCTACATGGTTCGGTGACCGGAAGATATTTTCACGATTCCAAAAGATCGCTCTTTGAAGTCTGGAGGGTAAGCGTCTTTGTCATACAAGTGTTTGTCAATCTAACTGACATGAAGTAAAACCGTTGTAAGACAAAGTCCATCCTAGCCCCCAATATGTGCCTTTGCCCTTTTTTCTCTCTTGTTTTTTTAGTAGGCGTAGTACCATACAAGGCTAACAAAATCCACTAATTGTATGGACTAGAATAGAGGTAAACAATATAGATAGTAAGAGAAGAGGGAAAGAAACAACTAACATAAAAGAAAGGAATTCACATTTGACATAAAAGCATCTAAGTTATAGAGAAGAGGGAATACAATCAGACGACAGCACAGCTTACAGCTTACACAGCTTAGCAGTTCGCGGAAAGAAACTAATTCCATAGAAAGACTTCCAGACACAGGGGACAACAACAGCATAAGAATGAAGAGAGCGCCGTGCACAAAGACTGCGCCCAAAAGCTACGACTGAAATTCCAACGAAAATATATCGGAAGCTCAATATAGATTGTTCCAGTACATAACAGTACAGAAAACACTTCAAAGTAGCTTTGATGGGATTCTACTTTGAAACTATACTCTATACAATATCGCCCCCTGATAGGGTAATACCCGGTGGTTATCACATTCACCACATGTGATATCAACGAATCACTTTTCTCTAAATATGCAATTTTCAAACATATTGCGTATTTTTTCTGAACATTGTACAAAGTTTCTTGATGCCAAAGAACAGTGTCATGATACAACATGGGGTTCATTGTGGAGTTGAACCTACGTCGCTTATACATTAACTGTTACCTGTACCAAGGTGATTCAATCCTGCTGAAACGATTTTAAGTTCACGTTTAGGACGCTTGCGGGGAAACATCGGATACAAATTGTTACACAGACAAACCCACGTCATCCTCCGTGATTAATGACAGAAACTACAAAGAGTATTCCTCTTTTTCCATTATAATGTGCAAGGCGTGACGTCAACATTGTATTCTGCGAGGAAACAACTATCGCAAGTCATACGATGATGAAATGACATTATCATCTCGTTGGAAAACCATTGTAAACGTTAATCCAGAAGCGATTTGAAGTGAGAGTTGACGTTTCTCAACATGATTCTGCTAATGACAAAGGTCCAAAGTCTATGTGTAGTTTACCAGAGCCGCATTGAGATATTATCTAGGGGTTCACTCGTACTCCACGATACACCAGTACGTTCGTCCTACTATCCTGAAAATATCGTCCTCGCCTGCAAGATGATAGTTGATGCGAAGTATAAACAAGGTATGAAGCAAGACAGCACACGTTCCATGGTGCATCATCGTCGCACTCCTACTACGCGAAGGTATTTCTTGTTTACAGTTGTTGCTGAATGAGTTTCCTCTTCTTATCGAACTGGAATTTATTTTGTGTAAACAACTGGCTCTCGTAGAAGGATCCCAAGTTGAAGACATTGATTTGTCTAGCCTGGACAAAAATAAAAATTAAGGCGTTAAAAGCTGACTGAGAACGGTTCAGGACAGTGTGTCCTAGTGTTGCATACCAATGTAGCTTAAAATAAAACAAAAAAAACCTAGCTTAGCGGTTTTGGAAACCTCCTGAAGATAAAAAAAGACCAAAAAAAACAAACAAATAAATTTTTCTGATGTATTTCCCTAAAATGTTTTGTTTGATGTCTGTTCAACTCGATAATTCAAGAATGTTAATTACATTGTCAACAACAAATGAAAAAATTAATACGAGAGAATCTCAAGCATTACCTCATTGTGAAATTTCTCTGGTTTGGTGTTCCAAAAATAGTTGTGAATTTCACTAATCGAAAAGATTGTTGGTGGTATAAAACAATAAAACTGCACGAAACAGCGAAAACATTTTAGTTCTGAAACGCCTTCTTCGTCTGACACTCCTCAGAGTACAAAATCGTCAGAATTGAGCTTAAGAAATCAATAAAACTAATATCAAACTGTGTGTTGAAAGTAGCCAATCAGAAGTCTGATTGCTAGATTGGTCTTGTTTTGGCCAATCAGTGCAGCATTAAATTCATTATTGCAACCACAAGAAAACCAAGGAAATTGAGTGGGGACCTTCTTTCGCCTGGCTGGTTTTATGAGCAAGAACCAAGATTCTATAATAACTAATATCAAATAACAAGTAACAACAAAAACAACAAATAGGCAAGGGCTATCTGTAAAGCATTTAAATACTGTTTCAACAAAACCTTTGTAAGACCCCTTACTCTATCAGAGAACTCGTCTTCTTCTATTTCGATTAGTTCGGGTTCTCGTTTGTGTCGATTCCTGAAGAACGTTACTTGGTCTCGGATCAGTTGCTTCAGAATAAATAGCAGAAGTTCGTTGTTGTCTTTGCGGAAGGCCAAATAGTGCGAGAACGCCTGTAAATTAAAAGAGAAACGAAGGCTGATCACCATTAAAGCTTTGAAACTAAATAAAGGACAACACGACAAATATTATAATATATCTGGCCAACGTTTCTGTTACATCCGAATAAATTGCATCTATTTGAATTATTGCTATTGAAACCAAGCACTTACAGCATCAGGTATATATTCAATTGTTAGATCTCCCATAAAATTCAGGAAATCGGAAATAAAGAAACCGTTGACTAAATACAAGATCGATTTTGGGATATATTACTTTTGAACTTTTGAAATGGCAATTACTAATTGACACGAAAATTCGACAAGGTCATGTACCAAATCAAGTTGTTTTTTTAATTAACACACGAGCTCATATAATCTTGACAATTCACTACCAGGTAAATCTTAGTACGTACGTAAAGACACATCTTAAACAAGTTACGAAGAGCGCAAGAGAGTCTGCTGTGGGGAATACTCGTTGCAACTAAACCTCACCATGGATATCTATTTACAAAGTTGTGAAAAGGAGGTCGATTGACAAATGTTTTCATATAGAGTAGAGGATGAAAGGGGCTGATCAAGAACCATGGATGATTTTCAAGGGTATATCAATGATTTTAAGTCATACTTGAACAACCACCTTACTATACGCTTTTAACTTTGAATAGTAAATAAATTAGTAATAAAATTGACAATGTTGAAAATGTTGACAAACATAATTCGAGGACAATATTGGAGCTTTCGTAAACCAAACTGGGACAGAATGGGAACACAGATCATGTCAACTGTCCATACCCGGCGTACCCAGAATGAGCACTAGAGATCTATTAAAATTTTAACTGTACTTTAATTGAACTTTTAATAAATCGAGACTGCAAGAATTTTATTCAAACAATATCCCTCATCAAAGCCAAGGCTCCAAGTCGCTTTTGGGTTGAGATTCAATAACTCGATAAAGTACAATACACTGACAACTTCTGGAAAATGACATCTAGTCGTAAGTTGACTGTTTCTTCCTTACTTATTCTAATCAAACCACCTTGCACCGTGTATAAAATTTGGTATAAAAAAAATCTAACACTTGTTGGCCAAATACTTGCCACAAAAACGCACCTCTTCCGTTTACTATTTAATTAGGATTGTACTGAAAAAATACGACATTCCTTAACATTCTTTAGTAGTGCCATAAATTACCGATTAAGCGCCCCAGACTCCAATAAGCGCCCGTGCTCAAATAGGCGCCCAGTCTGGGAAAAATATTTCTCACGCCCGTCTAGGTCCGAATAAGCCCCAGATGTCAGCTGGAATAAGCCATTTAAGCACAAGGGCGTCGATTTTTACGACGAATCGCTTGCAACGGAAGAATTGTAGCGCAAAATTGCAGCTGGAAATCTTCAGGCACCTCCTAGAAAGTATGTAGCAGAATGGATCGTAAAAACCTGGCAGTAACTTCCACAGGAAATCATAACAAAGTCAGTCCGAGTTTGTGGCTTGTCATTACCAAACGATGGGTCTTGAAATGACGAAATTCACTGTTTTAAACTATAAGAGCCTTGTTTTCCAAGACGTTACTGTCCATATTAACTGACATTGATGAAAATTCATTCTCGAAAAGTCTGGACAGAGAAGACGTGGATAAAGCAGCTCCAACGTTTACCCTTTTAGATGATAATACGAAGGACAATGAAGATATAATGATTGATATATTAAACGTTGTTTCAATCTACTCTAGAGAAAGATGATGTATGTTTAGGTATCTGCTTTCCTTTTCTTACTAACTATCAAAGTCCGAAAACGGGCCACCCAAAAAACTTTTAACGCGCTTAAAATAATGGAATTGAGGCTATAGAAATGTCATTATCATAATCATCATTATTGTTCAAATCAAAAGATTTGCTTTTTTTCTCAAGAACCGGTTATTTTACCCCAAGACGTGATTTTCAACATAAACCAATTGTTATCATCATTATGATGACGATTAATTATTATTACTACTACCATTATTATAATTATCATTACTGAAGTGGCCTTGCGCTATTCGTACTACATATTCTGCAGGAGAAACAAGGATTGGCCCAATCCAACAAACCTCGACTGTTATTAATTAGAGCTGGCTTGCTTTTTTTATTTTGGGGAGGGGGGG
>JAAAKL020016072.1:0-11196 GCA_010016065.2 Carybdea cf. marsupialis auct. non (Linnaeus, 1758)
GCAACTACCCATCTCACACTAGGTACTCCGCACCTAATGCTAGACTTTACATATTGTATCTTGGCAACTACCCATCTCACACTAGGTACTCCGCACCTAGTCCTAGACTTTACATATTTTATCTTAGCAAGTACGCATCTCACACTAGCTACTCCGCACCTAATGCTAGACTTCACATATTGTATCTTGGCAACTACCCATCTGACACTAGGTACTCCGCACCTAATCCTAGACTTTACATATTGTATCTTGGCAACTACCCATCTCACACTAGGTACTCCGCACCTAATGCTAGACTTTACATATTGTATCTTGGCAACTACCCATCTGACACTAGGTACTCCGCACCCAATCCTAGACTTTACGTATTGTATCTTAGCAACTACCCATCTCACACTAGGTACTCCGCATCTAATGCTAGACTTTGCATATTTTATCTTAGCAACTACCCTTCTCATACTACCTACTCCGCACCTAATGATAGACTTAACATATTTTATCTCACAGTAAATATAAGCAACTACTCATCTCACATTAGCTACTCTGAACCTACTGCTAGGCTTTACACAATATATGTTGGAACCTATGCATTTCATACTAGCTACTACTCATCTAATGCTAAACATTAGACATTGTATGCTAACATCTATGCATGTCACACTAGCTACTACGTGACTATTGCTAGAAACTCCACAATATATGTTGGCACCTGCGCATTTCACATTAGCTACTATGCGCCTGCTGCTAGGCTTTACATAATATATGGTGGCAGGTACGCAATTTAAACTAGGTAGTACGTACCTATTGCTAGGCATTACAAAATATATGTTGGCACCTACCCATTTCACACTAGGTACTACGGCCTGGTGCTAGTCATTACACATTGTTAGCACCTACGCATCTCACATTAGCTACTGCGCACCTAATGTTAGGTATTACGCATCCTATTTTAGGAACTACGCATCTCATCTCACATTAGCTACAAGGTACCTAAATCTAAGCATTACACAAAGTGTGTTAGAATCTACGCACCTCACTCTAGCTACCACTCACCTATTGCTAGGCATTGTACAATATATGTTGGCACGTACGCTTTTCATAGTGGCTACTACACACCTAATGCTAGGCAGTGAACATTATATGGCACCTACGTATCTGATGCCAGCTACGTTCATATACTAGACAGTACACATATAATGCTTTACCATAACAAGCCAAAACTCGGAATTTTTAAAGTCTTTGAGTACATACGAAGGCTGCTGTAAGATTTTCATATGATACATGCACTGAGAAAAATATACGGATAACAAGAGTTGGCTAAATATTCTAAGCTCAATCATGTGAGTGTTATTTTGAAAGGATAATTTCATAATTTTTCATTTGTTAAAGTTCAAAACATCAAGAGAATTTATGTCAAGTGTGTTTTATTGTATGTTTATTTGGAAAGACGGTTTTAGTTATTCACCTAAATCCTTGAATCTTGAATTATCGAAACATTTTGAAATAACAGTTATCGCACAAATTGTGAGTAAGGTTAGATTTTGTTACCTGTAAAATATGGGGCATTTTAACATGACAGCCCCTACTTGAAGTCTGTGTCATGATCACTCTCTCCTGGTGACGTTATCCTCAGTGTTCAAATAGAGTTGTGTACGTACAAAATCAAGAAGAAACTTAAAAATTTCTATTGGTTTTGGGGACTATTATGTTGGTGAGGCATTATCACATCCATCCACAGTTCTGTTTTGTTGTGTCTTTTTAGCCAAATTTGTTTTACATTGGAGTAGATTTGAGTAACCCTTCGATTGTTCTTGAGAATGAAATTCTAGATTCGCATGGTTCTAAAGAAAATGACAAGGATTTTTTTAAAGCTGAACAACGACGAATATTCTATTTTTTTCCAGCTGCAATTTTCTAGATTTATATGAGTAGATGCCATGCACGAAACATATGTAGGATCAGAAATATCCCAACACGTTCAAGAGCTTAGAAAGAGCTCAACATGTTTTCATAGGTACTTATACCCCATATCGCCAAAAAGGAGATCAATTTTCAGATTTATTTGGGGGGAATGTTCATTTTGAAATGTCAACAAGGGTGTATTTATTGTTTTAGGCAACTGATAAAGAATTCTGAAATTGCTGATAATATCGAACAACAAATTGATTACTCGATAGACATTGGTATGTCTTTACTAGCAGCTTCTGGTCATTTTATTAATGATTACGTAACTTTTCTGTCTCTGAGGAAAACTTACATGGAACAAACGCCCCGTCACCCCCTGATATCCTCCACTGAGGAAGACACGTCCACCCTATACCCTATCTGCCACAAACACTGTAGTCACTTAGACAAAAGACATAAGAAGACCATGCGATAAAACAACACAGCTCTACTTGAAAAAGCCCAACTATAACTATTTACATTTGTTTGATTACCATTTGTAGAAAAGCGTTTGCTCGCAAAAGTGGCTCTTCATCTTCTTGGCATAAAAAACCTAAAGGTGGTGAAAAATCGCTCTTGAAGGTGATTTTACAAAGATGAATGCTCTCGATGCATAAGTGAGCCAAAAACGCTGATGTCCTCCACAATTGACCAAGATCGTCCTTTTCGTCAGACTAACAATATCCACAATCGTGTTTCTCAATGCTGTGTTGAAAAATTGTCAATACTTCCTTGTAAAAGTAAGAAGAGTTACATTGGTTTGTAACGCAATCTTGAGTAGTTGCCATCTATTTTAAAACAATACATGTAAAGCAAGGCCCATCGCTAATTCACTTTGTAGTCACATGGCTCTGGTGACAAAAAACAATAGCAATTACTAATAGAGACAGTATCTCAACTTAGAAAAGCCTCGTGTAAAAAGGTACTCATTTCGTACTACTGCAAGCATACCTATGTATCCAAACTGAAATGGAGGCTTTAATGAAAAGGTTAAATTGTAAAAGTAGTATAATTTAAAGTGGATTCGAGTTAGTATTTGTTTTGTGAGCCAAACCATCGTACAGGGTGACAAAGGTCATATTTTCAAACAGGCAAGGGAATTGACATTTTACGAAAGCTATGATAATTCACCAAAGTTTTTATTTAAAATTTTTCTTAAGACGAAGACACACAAGGCTACATGGTAACTAGTTACCAACCGACCTTCCAAGTTAACTTCAAACCAGTGTACGCCAAACGTGTTGTTACCAACCAAGCTTTAAACTCCACGCTTTTGGAAGAAGGTAAGCATCTTCCAACCACTCAATCAAACAGATTACTTCAAACTTTTTTCCATTTCAAAACAAAAATGTACTTTGATGCCTGCACTCAATAGAATGAGAAGGTCCTGAAAATGATGCGTCAGTTTCTATAATTTGACAATTGATCTTCATTTTACTTGATTTTCGGCAATTTTAAGTGGCCTGAAAACAAAAGCGATCTGATTTTCACGGTGCGGTAGCTCGCAGTGAGGCTGGTGAATCATCATTCTAGCATGACACATAAAGTTACCTGATAAGACACTGCATTTAATTAGCTACAATATAGTTTCCTGTGTCATCAAATTTTGGTAATCGGGTTTATTAAAGCTACTAAAAGTTGACTAAATCATTAAATTTTAACGTTTTTAGATACCTTCTTTGAGGCGTAGTATGGTTACAATATACATGAATACCATGTTTGATGAATTGTACTTATCACACGATGGTTTCAAGAAATTGGAAAGTGCATACTTTTTCTTTCTTAATTATAGGGAAGGGTAGAGTAATTGGTACTGATGCCTTATAAACAAATAGAATTAGGGAAATGATTTTAGGGAAGTAATAATGACGCTAGCAAGAAAATAAAGTGCCATTTTACTCTGATAAAATGTTGTGAGATACTATACACATTTTTTATTTTCTACTAATGGACTGTATTTTATTCTTTGCACTTTAAGTTGGAATTAATATCAGGAGGGATGTATCATTAACTTTCAAATGGCAGTTTAAAAGGTAATGTTAGATTCAAATCTAGAAACTCTTTTTTCTTAATCGTACCCAGACCTCCTCTCAATGAGGCTGGAAAGCGTACGCCGATGTGGTGATAGTCATCAACAACAAGAAGTGTATTAAAACCAAGAGTTTTGGCATCAAGCAAGGGTTGTCGCAGAAAGCCTTACTAAGCACCAACAAATATGCATGTCATAAAAAGGGCATCATAAGCTTTTACGTATTCTTGGTCTCTTTAGTTAAAGTACGTATCTTATAATAAAAAATATTGAATTTTGGTATTAACTTTAGAAAAAAGTTTTAAAACTTTAGCGAATGGAACCATAGCTATCTTTTCTAACGAGCGCCTGGGGAGGGGGAGGGGTTGTTAGCATTGTTACTTCTTAATGGCCAATTTTAAGACTTAAAAGCTGACAATAGCCTTTTTTGATCTTCTGAAATTTTCATGGCTACTAGTCAAGTGCGCTTTGTTTATCTGTTTATATACAAAACCTAATTCAATAAGTTCTTTGTATAATAGATGAGAATGAGATTGATACTTTCAGATCTTCGGTCACATCTCCTTTACGTTTTATCTCGCATTTCCTGAATGCCAAGCCGACACAGCGGCAATGAGAAAGACCATCACTTTCTGTCCAGCGTTAGCTATGGCAAGTTGTTGAAGTGTTTTATTACAAAATCTCCGTCATCCTTAAGAGGAGTTCTACAGGGGCGTAGCCTAGACTCTCTAATCTTTAATTAGGCATAGTAAATATCGTAACACAATCCTATTAGTCAATGTTAACTCTTTAGCTGGACTTGAACATGTCACACAGCATTCTGTCTATAGGAATTGTGTCTATTGCTCCACGGAAAAATAAGTTCTCGATACTCTTAGGACTAACAGATCGAAGCGATGGTAGAAGCAGTAGGAGTTTTCCAAACCGCGCCTGATTTATTGAGTGAGTATTTCGAATGTATTCCCCAAGCATACTTTGTGCTTGGTCTTGTAAACTCTCTACATACTGCGGACAACGTAAACCACGAAGATCTAGAAAGCAAAGAAAATATATAGAAAGTAATATGTAAAGTTATTGATACTATAAAGGTGACGTGATTGTTGGTTTGATTACAACAGCTGCATGTGATACATCTCAAAATAAATATTAATTTAGTACTATATCGATTAGCACAAATTTTGATGTTTCCCGAACAAAGGTTGTAATCGAGCACAACGGTAATGATCATCTACAACGGTAATTATCAATAAAGACCCTGTCACTTATAACTTACAACTAAGAAACTATCACTGATAACCTTTTTTAAAATTAAAATACAGATATAAATACGGACCAATGATGAGCACAGTGTATTTATGACTACCTTGGATTGGAAATTTTTTTATTAAAAGACAACTGCGACTCAAACAACTCCCACGGTGAAACTGCATGTTGTGTATTCGACCCAAAATCTGTCGCATGCATCCCTAAAGGACGTACTCCCTTTCAATCAAAACATTTTTTCGTGTTTACAAACTCACATGCCGCGATGGCAGCCAATGTATACGACGTACGTCCCACAGACGTCAGGAACTGATCGCACTACATGTGCCATCCGTCACAAGCAAAGGTAATAAGGCATCGAAAGTTTTACCTAGCGGCAATTCAATTAGTACACTCAAAGAGTGACTCGGCAATCAGCCAACATTCGACTGAAAACCGGGCTTGTGCCTACAATTATCAAGTGAATTCCTTTAAATCACTGGTAAAGTCGTGCTCTCCACTTCATATTGACGCTCTGGAAGCTGTAGTTATCAAAGCAAAGAAACCTATGCATTGTGGGCAAAAAGAATTTCTTCAAAAACTTACGTATCTTTCAATAACATGAGTGACAGAAAATATGTGACTCATAAAGGTGTTATTTGTAACAACGCCTCCTAATCCTACCATACTTGTAAATTCGTCTCGAAATTTTAGTGCCCTTACTGCAGTTAATTGCTGTTACCATAGTCTAGCGAAAATGTTTAGCAATATGAATCTGCAAGTTTCAAGCTTTGTACAACTCATCAACTCTTGAATTAAAATACTGAATACGATATATGTCAGTGAAACCGCAGTGTCAACCGTTGGGGTTTGCTGCTGATTTGATGTTTATTTCGCTTTTGTATCAGAAATGGTCTTACTACATGATCTAAGAATCAAAATCAAGTGTTTCCTCCCTTAACTCTCATAACTTCTGTTTAAAGATAATAAGTGTATATTTTCATGATAAAAATATGAAAGATTTAAACTATGATTTTATTCGGGTTGGCTTTAATTAAAAAGAAAATTCTTGGCCCAGCTTCAATTTTTAAAAGTCTCTCCATACATGATCTTTAAGGCGATATAATATTGTCAAAGAAGTTATACAAAACTTTTCTTCTTACAAAATGAACATAGTATATTACAAAGCAGTTTGAAGAAAGGGACACAAATTTTGTAAAACTACCAATGAGATTTAAGAATGATATAGCCATTGACATTAGCAGCCAAACGTGATCGATAATTTGCCGAAATTGGTGACTATTAACTTTTGCATTTTGATAGCACTAGGTAGAGGGTTTCAGCCACGCAACATACTACATACTACATTGAAGAAAACAAAAACAGCACTGTACCAGGTTTAAAAAGCACAACTGCTTTCAGGCAAGCAAATTCCGTAGAGTCGATCTGTAAGCCTTGAAACCGTTGCACTATGTGTTGTAACATGCGCAGATCTGTCATACTGGAAGCTATTTTCTCGGATGGTGCTTTATCCATCTAAAGCAGGGACGTAAAAGGAAAATACTTTCAAAACTGTACCACAACAAAAATAATCCTGATTAGATTAATATCTCTGAAAGAAGGCAGCCTTCTGATAATATTTTTAATATGTGAATGAGTCTATTATCAAAAGCGAGAGGATTGAAATGTACGATTTTATCATTATCATAAAGGTTTTTTCTAAATGAAAGGTTTCAATCAATGCGATACAAAAAATAAAATGTTCTGTTAATGAAAAATGATAACATTTACCTCAAATTTCTAAAGCCCCTTTTCACCTTCAGTTATGTATAAGACTATGGAGCACTCACTACATTATCTCATCAACATTACTAGAATCCGGGGTGGGACCTTCCACGGAATGTCAGTGGAAATTAGCAACGACTGTGCAATCAAATTCAAAAGAAAAGGATTCGACGTGCCTATTGATAATTTTTGTGCGATATGGGGAATAAGCATCTCTGAGATTGGACGTTGCCGAACAAAGGGAGGGGACGGGTTCCAAACTCACCTTTTTCCTGATACCCATTGTGAATGTCTATTAAGGTAATCTGGCTACTGACAACTGACAACATTCAGTTTTTGGTATTAAGAGACGTTTTGTAAACAGTAAACATCGAGGATACTTTAAAGGTTTATTCTAACACATTAGAGTTCTCTAGACTGCTGAAATCCAAGGGGCTGAAATCTATTATACACAATCGCTAGTCGCAAGAACTAAAAATTGAGGCTGCCAGGCCACTTTTCGGTAGTGTTTTCATTTCATTGTTTATACAAAGGTATTAAGATATATGGTGCAATGTATTTACTTACCTGCAGTCCAGCAGCAGATAAGAGGACGCCGATATCGAGAGGTAGTGAACACTGTATCATACACAAAATAAATAATTCACTCCAGCTTTCCTCTAAAAGTATAGCCTGATCCCTAAATGGGAGCTCTAAGAACGTGGGGATATTTCTTGCCCAACTAACTGACATATATAATATTCTAACAGACGACTCATAAATTTTATCTGGGTTAATCAACGGTGGCACAGAAAAGGTTCCAAGAAACTGCATAGGATTTGTAAGTCCTGTGCTATTGGATGGTGTTCCATTTTGTCTGTCTCCATTGTGAGTTCCGAAACCATTTCCAGGTCCTAGGCTACTTCCGTTTGTTTGGGAGGTCGGTGTTGTCGGAAGTCCATTAGCAAGACCATTAGCTGCTTGTATTAAACTAGCGATTGTCATGAAACCATTTTTGTTAGGGTTGAGGTCCCCATTACCGTTAGTACCATTTGTTGGTGACTCGTCAGGAGGAGTGTGTGGCGGAGAGAACTGAGAAGATTGGGGTATGATAGGAAAATGTCCCTGTGGTAATCCCGTTTGAAAACGAGGTTGTTGCTGTAGCGAGTTATCAAACGAAGGGAATTGAACATTCTTAACTTGTGATACCCTTGGGGCTCTTTCATGTTGTACAGCTAAAATACAAGCAGAAAGACACATAGGTCAGCATTTCTGACACATAACAATGGCTTAAACTAATACAATTCACTAAAAACAAAGCAAATATATAGTAAATTTCCAAGAATATCTTCAAAGGACCATCGATGTACGTTTATTTGTGTAAAACTATGTCTCTCTGGAGAAAAGAATGGAAGTTACTTTCCTTGACGAATCTAGTTTCATAGATATGTGACGGACCTTTGGTTTCTATCTGAATAAATACAAGCAAATGACAATATCCCCGTCTCCTCGTTTTTTATCTTTGGAACTTCTGATGCTGTAACTAAGGTTCATTAGATTCCATACAAAACATAATACACTTTCTTCACCTTAAATTGGTCTCCTTAAATAAAACACTGTAGAAGTACCTAGGTATACTCTTTTAAATAGGAAATTTGTTTAGAGCTTAAAAGTTTATGTATTGCAGTCTTCAAAGCTATTTGTTTGTTTCTTATACCTCACAAACAATTACTTATAATAGAATATCTAAAGAAAGAAGGTACAACTTCCTTCCTATAAGGCAAATAACTCCATAGTGTGAAGTATAGATGTAAGCAAACAGGGAAAAGCTGTCAACGACAGACATTGTGAAAACATCCGATAATTGTTTCCGTCAGGAAAAAATACTTGAAGTTGCTAAATTGTAGGTAACGTTTCCCCTGAGGTTTGTTTAATGCCTGCTTTTCAAAATACGTAATTTTAAAAATTTACAGTGACGGGCATATAACTAAAAGCCGGAGGATGCCCAACCTCTGAAATTGTATGAAAGAAGAACATCAGAAACAGCTACCCTTATGGAAGAAAGATATTTGTAACACTAGATGAAAGAGGGTAGGAAACGTCTGATGCAGTACACTATTAAGGCTCGTATCTCTTCAAACTTGATATATTCATATTATCTCTTCTCAATGACAGTTTATAGCTTTCAATGGGCTTTGGACAGATTGCTGGCCCTGATAGCAGTCCTTCCATGGTCACATGACACAGAGCTCCTAAATTGCGTAAAGCTGGATGTCAATGTCTACTTGTGGGTGATTGGGAGGTAATGTAGCGACTAGAGAAAAGTAAACTATGCTACCACCGGCTCGATTGGTAGCGTAGCACCCCGCGGTAGCGTGGGTCCTATGCTCGAATCCCAATGGTTATATTTTTACTTTCCTCCAGTGTCTCTTTAAACTTTATATTAAAGCTCTATACAATAAATTGCATTTCGATCCGACCTCAAAGGACTTCAGTTTTACTTGAGATGTATGCAAAAAGAACATTGCACAACTGACACCTTTGCCTCCTGGTGTCTCCAAATAAAGCAGTTTTCCTCATTGAGGCTTCTCTAGCTTCTCAAGGTGGGGAGGGGAGAAGAGGAAGTGGCCATAGTTATAAAATCTGTATTCGTTTGCAATTTATATTCATAGAGGCTAAACTTTAAGTCATATATAATGCTGCTATCGTCCTCTGGAAATGTTCATTGCTTTAAAATCGGAAGACAAGGGCTTAAAGATATCAATACTCAAAAGCCACTGGAAACGAACACTCCGCGATCTATTAATTAGATAAATTACTTTACAATCAGTCATTCATGGATATATGAACTTCCTATATGGGATTTATTTATGTTTGTCGATATCAATTGCGAATTCGAGAAAGGTTTTGAAAGCGCAGTTTCTAACGAGATGAAGGGACATTTTTTGTATCATACATTGGATATGCTTCAAAGTAATTGATAACTGTGTCAAAGGATTTAGAGTTACAAGATTTAAATTGATGCCTCTTCCAATAATAGCTCCAATTGCTTTTATACAACACAAACAGCAACTTGTACACCAAGGAATCTTGTTTTATTTACAGCATGCTTCCTCGATCTTCCTAGGCTGAAAAGCAAGGATTCGCTTGACTTGGCATGCTCGTTGACCATCACATTTATTCACTTCACATTTATAATATCAGTGATCAAGAATTCACAGAACAATTGAAAGCTCTATTATTGTTCCATATCAAATTTGGAACTTTGAGGAACAATATCGTGAAGAATGTGTACAACACCCGCTACAGGCTTTTCCTTTACTCGCGCTTGTAAAACGTGGGTTTCTGTAATGTATTTAGAGCTTTGTGTTTTGAAATGGAAAGCTCAACCCAAGACTTACAAAAGCACAACAATATTCACGGTTTCCGTATTGTTCTTATTGTCTTCGTAAATGCCGTGATCTTGAGCATGTTGATTCTATAAATCGACTTTCTGCTGGGGCTCTAAGTACTCTCACTCAAGCTTGAGATTAGAGTAAACTGCTTGTTCATACTAGAAGTATAATTCAAGACCGACAAAAATAACTGATAACAACTGACGTCTATCAAATATCAGCCTAGATAATGTCCCACCATCTCAGCTCCATGTGCAGACACCACCATTTGAACTGTGATCAATACATCACCAGCGACCATGCTAACTTTTCAGTCTGCTCACAGGTTGTCTTTGAATCCTAAATCAAACGGTCAGAATCGTTACCTGTTATATCACACAAACCTCGTGCTGTTTCTACTCTAACTCTGAACTCTCGGTGACCATCCAATCGCGATCGACAGAAAGACGAAATCTGACAACTGCTCTTTAGTCGACCCTTATTAAAATCCAGACTTTCAGATGACCAGTAAGTCTTCTACTGTCTCTACCTTCGATCTAGGGTCGCATTGACGGAGCAAAGATCGATAACGTTTCACCTAAATCACTTGAATTCAATTAATTAGACATCCAAATAAACAATCCAAGAAGATCAGACCATATCTAAGATCAAAAACTTTGATCAGGATGCCTGGAATATATTCCATTGTATCAATTATGATAGCTCAGAGATTAATATACAAAGTCATTTCAAATAATAAATTATCTCTTTCCTTCTTTCAAGATTCAGGTTTTGAAAGATATACTCTAAACTCCATTAGCTAAAATACCGTTAATGAACAGT
>JAAAKL020016073.1:0-11196 GCA_010016065.2 Carybdea cf. marsupialis auct. non (Linnaeus, 1758)
TATTCTCTCTAAGGTCAGTCGATTTGTGGGTGGTTGTTTTTCTGTGTGGGGGTGGAACCCACCTCTGTTTCTCTATGATGCCATACACCCTCCCACAATCTAAACATTACTCATCATAACAATAACATTTTCATAATGCATGCTGACATAAACGTATATATACATACATGACTTGTCTCAGACGGGGGGAGTGAAACATTGATGTAGTAATGCAGGGGGGTATAGCCTAAATCATCTTTGAGAATCTATTCCTGTCCTGGCAAGTCAATACATTCATAGTTATTTATACTAGGCTTTCATATATGTTTGTTTGCCAACGTAACGATAAGCTTTAGGGGTCACAAAGGCTTGTGTTGACAAACAGCTGATCAAATGCAGCTCTGAACAACATCTTCTGCCTAGTATTCCCAAAGGTCTCTTAATTACAAACTCAACATACTTACTGCCTTTTAAATGAAGTCTTGAGATATTTCTAAGTTAAGAGTCTCTATTTACATAGTACTTAATGTTTCGCTTTCTAACCCTTCGAGATCTTCTTGCAGGTTAGGAATTGATAATCCACTCATTTACGGGACCATAATCCATTTTCCTGTCTTTTGTGCTCGCTTTCTCTGCATCTGTGAGAATGATCTGTGGGACAGCGATTTCAGGCTCCGCTGGTCCTCGTTCAGGTAGCTTGTTGCTTCTACGAAGTTGACTTCGGATTCGTCTGTACATTTTCCCAGCGACATCAACAGTGTAGAAGTAGTCTGTATTCACACTTTCTGCTTTACCAGGTGACCACTGGGATTATATCTTTGGCTTGAACTTAGCACATTTGTGGTCTCCTACCACTAAGTGGGGTAACGACTTTGCCCTGAAGCCATACGATAGCTTATTCTGCTGTTTCTTCAGAATGTCTGCACTAATGATACTTCTATCAGGTGCAGTTTACGGCTCCAAGAGTTCTGGTTTAAATGATATTGTTGTTCTTGCTCTTCTGGGATTAAGCTTTTCATGGGGCAAAGTAACACTATCAGGTGAATTAGGTGTTTCACCCATCCATGTATAAATACAAATTTTAAAGATCTGCTTTTCTTTCGTTACGACTGCTTTCGCACTTCCATTTCCCTTACGGTGATGTTGCGAGGAAGTGTAACGTGACAGTTCCAATCCTTGTCAAAGTTTGCGTATTCCTTGCATACAAATTGGGTTCCATTGCCTGAGATAACCAATTCAGTTTTCCTTGTTTAACAAATATCTTTTTCATTTATACGATTGACCTCTCATCATAAAATTCTTCAAACGACTCTACTTTCCAATAATTCGCGAGGCTGTCGGCAACTATCAGGTACACATCTTTCTTGACATCAAAAAAAGACAATTGCTCACAATCTGACATCTTCTCCTGGGTGTAGGCTCGCTTTTCAGATAGGTTTCGTCTCTTGACATTTGTCACAAATTGTCACACATGAATTTGATGTCTTTATAAGCCTGGGGCCAATACAACGTTTCTCAAGCATGTCTACGGCATCCATCAGCACCTTGCTGAGTTGTGTAAAATTTCTGTAACCTCAATTAGTCCATTGCTATTTGGATAATGACCATTGTTCCTCGGTATAATATGCAATCTTGTGCAAAGATCATATCTTAATACAGCCAATACTTTCTTACGTTCTCTGAAAACTTTCATCTTGTCATCAGCCCATCCTCTTGCAACAATTAATGCCATGTATATCAATGTCCGACCATTTGCAGTGGTGGCAGCCAAGCAACTCTAGCCATTTTGCATAGAGTTGCATCTGTGATGTTGTTATATTCTGGCCAAATTCTTTTATTAACATACCTTCTTGAGTAATATAAACTTCATATTCTTGATCTGTCTTGATTGATGGTCACCAACGTGCATCTGGCTTCTCTTCTGTTAAACAACATTCCAATTATAATTCTGCAAGCATAACATCACGCACTGAAGTCTTGTCTGCGCATTGTTAATGTTCTTCTTTAGGACAATCTCTAATGGTTTATGGTCTGTCAGAGTCAAAACTGTTTGTCTGCTATGAAGCTAGTAGTTGAATCAAGTATAGTCAAGTACTAGTGTAAGACATTCTGTTTTCAATCTGCGGATAGTTCTACTCAGAATCAGTCATTGTTCTGCTACCAAATGCCACTGGCTTTCTATCTTGTAGCAGAACTGTAACTACTCTATAGCTGCTTGCATCACTTGAAAATCATGTCCTCCTTCTCCCGTTCGGCAGTACACATTCTGACATCAGTATATGTCAACAAAACTGTTGCTTTACCCTTGTTGTGCTTAAGATTTCAGTCTCTGCATCTCTGAAGGAATACAGTCAGATTCTTGTCATGGTCAGCAACAGTCTCTGCCATATCTACTCCAGTTTCTAGCAATGAGCAAAATGTCAGTTATGGCCATAACTGCATTCAGTCTTTCAATGACTTCAATGGCATGCCTATGGACTTCTTCTTCAGGACTGTATGTTACAATTCACATCCAGTGCCATTTGTAACACTCCCTGTGGTGTGAGCTTGCTTGTCTGGCCATCCAGCTTCACTTGTAAAAGCCCATCTTTAGCATCCATCTTGGTGAATATCTTGGCATTTCCTTGCTGTAAGATCAAATCTTCCATGGTCAGCAAATGATATCTTGGTATCGTAATGTATTTGTTTGAACAGCTCAGAAGGATCAAGACATACTCATAACAGCCCGTGTTGTTTTATCATTTCAACTGCACTATCAATCCAGTCAGAGCACTCATGAACCTTTAAACGCATCCTTCTTTCCCATATCTTTAAATGTGCCCTTTAACTGGTCTCTGATGGCAACAGGTACCATTTTTGGCACATCTTGCCTTGGTGAGGTTAATTTTAATCTTGAACTTTCCAATGTTTCCTTATCCAGTGAAAACATCCATAAACTTTGTCATTTTCTTTCTCCAGCTTTTCAGTTTATTGGATGTCTAGTGTTTATGAGTAGATCAGCATTAATAGAGAGTATATTCAGTTCTTCATACATCTTTCAAGATAAAAGTGATGTCAGCTTGTTGTCAACAATTGGGAATCACTTATTTGCTCTCTTTTCACCTGCTTTGATGATAAGGTTGATGATAAGTCCCTTGGGAACGAGTTGTCTTCCATCAAACAACTTCAGAACTGACCATGAACATCTTTTGACTGGTATTCTCAAAGGTGTATTAATTAAAATCTCAATGTACTTCAGGGAACAGGTGACAAATGGGGAGGAACCAAATTTCGAGGATGCATTAGAAGTTGTCTGTTCCATAAATACTCAGTCCCAACCTTAGTGAACAAAATACTATTATTGTATTTCTTCATGGGTTGTATTAACAAGGTATATCAATGATATATGTTGAAAAATAAGATCATAAGAAAAATGGCAACAGTTTGCAGTGCATAATTGATGCATTCTAGCAAAGTGAAATAGCAAATCTTCCATGATACATTTGACATTCTCTCACAATGATAACACAAGTTGTGATTACACCCTTGCTGTTTGATGGTGCAGCTTGTGATGGCAATAAAGAAGGTGGTACTAATTGATAATATCTCTATTGATGTTGATATTAATCATGGCAACATTGGAAATGAAATACAACCCAGTTTGTATAAACAATGATCGTGAAGGAATACTAAATGTCAGCCCTCGTAAAACTAATATGGGCATGGTTAACAATAGTACTGAAACATGAATTCATCCATACCTCTTGAAATAGTTTGACATGATATGTATTATCATCATCTGCAAAGTAAACAACCCCCTGTCTGTCAGTCACATGATTGCGTATCCAACGTAACCCAGCATTCCTTTGGTCAACACCCCGATGCTTTTTCCATCTTGGGTCAGAAGCCCTTCTTACCAAATCCTGCTGTGTCTTAACAGCTAGATGAGTATAAATTATGGAAGACTCCCTTAACAAATCTTCAACGAGCTGAGTCTTTTGTTCAGAGTCTTCAACAATAATCCAGTGAAGCCTGGGTACATGCATTAGTGTTTGGCTGAGTCTTGTTAGATCTGCCTTTTGCGTATATCGTGCATATGTTGGTGTGATACAGTAAATGATAGGTAGTTGATTTTCATTTGTTTGTGATTGTGATTGTCTTTTCTTTACTGCTTGTAACTTCCTGACTTCACTCTTCATTTCCTCGACTCTTGTTAGTAAAAGACGATAATGTTGTCTAACCTCTCGAAATTCTCTAGACTCATTTTCTAAAGAAATAAAACATATCCAAGAAAATGTTAAGACATCAGGAAATAATAATTTCTTCAGAAATCCCTCGGCATTTAAATTCAAAATGGAACTATTAGTTTCTCATCAGCCATCAGTGCAGATCACTGTCTGAATGTGAGGGGGGCAAAAGGATTAAGCCTTAACAATTTGAACCATCCACCTTGAAAAGTGATGGGTTGAGCCCCCCTGTGCACCCCCAGAATCTACACCCTTGTCATCAGCCACAATTTATTAAAAGACCCTTATTCTTATGAATAACCATGCACATTTATGTCCACCAGACCTCTCCTTAAAAACAAGTCCCTCTGGTATAAGGTGCATTTGCGTATAGATCAATAAGTAATAAAGGAGCTCTAGTGCTATAGAAGAAGTCACAATATTTCAAAATACACTGTCTACATTGACTCTTCAAATATTGCCTTTACAGCAAAACGTCAGCAAAAAGTCAACCTCTTTGACCTGAACAACTTGAGCCATCGTGGTCTAGTGGATGCAAAATATCTACTATTCATATAGTATCATGCTTTTCCAGGACTCCCCTTCATTGGATGCTTGTAAGACAAGGTACCTATACAGGTTTGTGGGCTTCTCTTGGGAGTTTTACATGATTTTGTATTTTCATGTCTTAAAAAGAAATTGGATGTGCACATAAAAGAGGAGGGGTATAGGTAACTAATGATATAATATCAGTTCTTACAGTTCCATAAAAACAATTCCAGATTACCAATTGCCTCCCATGAAAACAGTTTTAATGGAGATGTCGATTAAAACTATTATATGAACAAAAGTTACTATTCTCCTTCACATGGCTAAAATACCTGTAAGTCACTTGCTGTCTTCAATAAAACTACTAATTCTTCTCCAACAAAGACAAAAAAATTATTCAAGTAATTTGGGTTGACTTTCTGTGCTTACAATTTCCCATATTGTCTATTTTCAATAGACATAATGCAAACATAATTTGCACTTATTGTCTTAAAGACGGACTATTTACTAGTCTGTACACCTGCTACCAAGTTATGCAAAGGGCTTTGTAGCCTTTAAATTCAAGCAGTACAAGACATATTCAAACTTTAAGTTGTCATATGGCAGCAACACTGTATTGATTGCTCTGGTCTCTAGGATTATGTCCTAGTATCTGTTTGAGTTAGTAAGAGGCACTTTTACCAGACACTATATTTTCTGGCTAGCCTTAAAATCTGGAACTATGTCCACTGACATTGACTCTAGAGCCTTCAGACTTAAAAAAATTGCTAGTACCAAGTTTGACATCATTATAAAGCCTCACAAGAAGAAAATAAAATACATTTAACTTTTGTGATGTTACTTTTAAAAATCAAGAATTCACTAGTTAAGAGGTTTGATTGGACTACTTTATGAAGAGGTATCTCACTTGTAACAGTTATAAGCTACCGTTAAATCACAGTATGATCTGGTATTGGTGTCATATATCTTCATGCTCTTTGATCCTGTTGAAAAGGACCCAATCTTTAATTTATTTATACTGTTCAGACATTGTGCTTGCACTGTGAATCGAATTTAGCTTAGCCATGACTATTACTAGTACAGAATACAATGGGGGAATAATTTTTTCTTGAAACAAAGGTTTTTTAAAGTTTCATCCTTTCCCCTAAGGAGTAGGAAGATTGTATGAATAGTGATGAATGAAAATAAGAACCATGAAGATGTAAAATTAGTATGTGAATTAGCTGTAGAGGAGGGATTTATATGAATCCAAATTAGTAATCACTGATATAAAAGGCACTTAGCAATGCAAACTGAAAATAAAGCCTCTATGTGCCCAGGATGATGAAGAAGCTGGTAAATAAAGCTGAAGGGTTTTGGTATAAAATAAACTATTCAATGTAGTCTATTCAGTGTAGTAGATTCATTCATTTGACCCTTTAACCAATATGTGGTTTGTTATCTAAACCAGGACAGGTTGGTTTGGAAAAATAGCAAATGAATCAACCATGGCATGGTACCATATGAATTCTTTAAATTGCTTTGTAGCAGCTTTGCTAGTTACATAGCTAGAATTCAGTCTCAACGCTCTGTTCTACACTGATGAGCCCACAAAGGGTGAAAAAGTTCTGTCTGCAGATTGGGTATATAAATACATACATATGTTTTCATATATATAAGCATAAAAATAAAAAACAACAGGTGTTGTAAGTGAACTTGTTAGTGGCACCCACTCAGCTACAAGGTGACCATCATTGTTTAATATTGTAAATATGTATATATAAGCACACTGTGATTGGGGAAGACAAATTAATAAGATATTTTGGGTTGCATATGGAGGTGGCTAATGTAATACCTTAACATCCAGTACAATAAGTAGTTGTGATAATCTATTTTATGGTTAAAATAAAGCACTGTATATTCTTAAACATCTCCCCTTTCATCCTCTTTTTCTCCTTAATTCGTGGGCCTGTTACTTTATGCCACTTAACAAATATTTCTAACCTTCAATGTCTTTTAGTAACAATTAGGATCTTCATATCTTGTGAGGTGATTGCAAATCTATGACAGCATATAAACTTAATATTCTGCTACCTTATACGCTTTTCTCTGTCACCAATTTTTGAAAGGAACACGCTAAAACACATTATTATGCAACAAATTTTGCAAACTGCTCTTAGGTAATAGCTAATTTCTATCTATATTGTTTGAAAGGAGTATATATCTTAAGTCCTCCGAACGACTGGACGGCATCACTATCCGAAGTTTATGTGTATGTTTATGTTTTTGTGTAAAAAACAACTGACATCTCCTCAATTATCATGCTAGTTTCTATTACAATTCATACGGTAGCTAAATCACTTATCATGCAACAATTAGGTATTCGAAAACTGATGAAACAAGCACCAAAGTAGAACTTCAATTGTAACCCAAACATTGCAATGAGACATCGAAAACGGCCTGTGTCATAACACTCAATTATTACGGTAACCTTTAATCTCTTCCACCTGTTACCTTTGATATAAACTCTACTTCAGAAAAGACATTCCTTACCCGAAAAATAAATTTTCCTGACTGCTATCGTTGGGTCCTACATTAAGATATTTTTACGAATAGACCTACTATACTCAGAAGACGCAATGATAAACTGATTCAGTGTTTGAATACCACCGGCGGTGTACACTTCAACTTATAAATATAGAAAACTAAACCTCATCTGCAATATCAAAATATTATACCCACATGCGAATAAAATCTAGTGGCTTAAGCACGTTCGTATCAATAGTCAAATTAAAAGTGTCTGATTCCAATCGACACGAAGATTTTCCATTTAACCGATGGCTCCAATTCTACCAAATATACATCTCCTTGATTACTTAATTGGCTTCATGCCACTTCAAAGATGACTTTATTGATTTGTGACAATAAGGAAATTACATATCAGTGTGCGCTAAATAATAACACTTCAAACGACGAACCAGACTTAAAGGGCTTCACGGCGTAATACTTAACAAGCCTTTCACAGATTTCATTTCATTTAGGTTACGGGCTAAGAAGTATCGTAAAAGTAAAATGGCAGAGGCCTTAATCAACATGAATTGGCTTATGATAGAGAACTCTGGTTATCTAAATCCAAGCCTCAAGTATTGGTACTGCTCACCAGTGCAGACGTGGGTTCCTGATAGCCACCAATATATTAAGGTCATAAACAAGACCAGTACCATGAAGATGGTAACAAATCTTGGGTGTACAACTGACAGGCGCATCAACTTATGCATGTCTAAACACAACCGATAAACACATCGGCAAGGAGATCGGCATAATCAGCTATCTCTTGCTTTCTTTCCATCTCTTGATCTCCGAGTTTTGACATGTTTTGTTTCGGGAAATTAGGTTGCAAACAGAGAACAGGTGCCATTTTGGACAACACATGATCGTTAGATTGACTCCTCACCAGGCTTTTCCTAGAATTATTTTGAATTCCCCGCTCTTTCTGAAGTAAAAGTAAACATTCGACTGAAAGTCTGAAACGCGATCAACACTTGTAACTTCAATCCTTCCTTAATATCGTAGACCACTTCTCGATTCTTGAATCTTTTCCATCGTCAACAGGCACTCTTCTACTCTATATCCTAAAACTCTTGTTGTATATCTCTTCTGATCTTTAAATAAGGTTGAAGATGAGTCGATTTTTTCATGCCAGGTTTTACCCCTGCTCGACTACTTCGGAATTCAATACACCATGGAAACTCCTTAGTTACCACGAGTCCAAATTGATCCCCCAGAGCAACACATAAAACATCCTCAATTGTAGATCGGAAGTGGCAGCGTGCGCGAAACAGCAGGATTATTACCTTCGTTTCAACATCCATTCGAACTTGAAGTGTTTCGCAGAGTGGCTCCGGCAAGCATCTGAAAACAGGGAATAAAACTATTGGTTTTCGAGAATCATTGCGGAGTACTGATCACGTAAAGACGTCATGTCAGGTAGTGCAGATGGTAAGTCGCGGCCAATAATCATGGCAATGTTCCGAGGTCCAGGGCCTTCCTATGCCTTGCCAGGGACCGTCGGATACTCTGGTCATGACTACACAAGAAAGCAAGCTCCTGCATTTAGCTTTGGACTGAAGGGGAATAATAAATACAAAGACGAGAGCAGTCCAGGGCCGGCTTACTTTGTGCCAGAAAAGTTAACTCGAAATGGCCCTGACGGAACACCGAAATACTCACTTCATGGAAGGCCAGCACAGCACGTTTCGTTTAGAACTCCAGGACCCGGTTAGTAAAACAAGACGTTTTTCCATACCTTCTTGTTATTTTTTTCTTTGCTACTTGGCTTCGATACTCCATAATTGCATGTTCCATGAGGAATTTGCGATCGGTATCTATGGTAACTTGATATCTAATACAGAAACAGCCATTGGACTGTCACTTGGTCAAGGGCTCTTATCAAAACATAGACCCAATTAGTTTTATACTATAAATTATATAGTATCAATTATAATTATAGTTTCTTCATGATTACTCTTAACGGAGTCCAAGCAAGTCTTACATCTTCTACTTGGCTAACTTTTTTTAACTGTACGAAAACGTAGGTCGATATATTTTACTAAATACTTTTCATATAATATAACAATCGTCAATTATAAAAAGCTCGATGCTGTTTCTTTATTACCGCCCGTGGTAGAGAATGAAACCTTATTTATCTGTCGAGATAGCAAGGTACTCTGTATGTTAAAGAGTCAACACCCAAAAGAACAAACTAGATAGGTGTGAAGATTTCAGGTCTAAAAGTGGGACTACTTTTACAGTTCATTGTATTTATTGACCAAGGTAGATGCTTATTGATTTCTTTCGAAAACTTCTTATGACCCTAGATGCTTACCAGGCAGAGAAAGTATTCCCTATACGAGAGAGAAAGGCCCCGGCATATTCGTTTGGATCAAGAACAAAATACGCAGTCAAGGAAAATAACCCGGCACCAAATCAATATTCACTACCCGCAATGATTGGATCAGGAGTGGCGACTAAGACAAGGCTACCAATCTATTCCATGACAGGGAAAGCAAAAATAGGAGGCTTCCACGAAGATCTACAAAAGGTAAAAAATATTAAGCTTTTGCTTTGAAGTGCTGCAAAAATAGATGGTTACGATTAGTTAAACAATTGTCATTTACTATTCATCAATAATTTGTCACAGTTTGGTTTTGATTTATAAATATTGACATTTCGCCTGTTGCAGCATTTAAAGTAGGAATAGAGAGTTTTTGTATTAGCAAATAACTTCAATGTCATCACTACCATTCAGTGACACAGATTAAATAGCAACCTTACTTACATAATACCTATTGTTCATGTACAATTATGTATGCTAGTTAAACTGGGCACTGGGGGTAATTTCCGTATCCCTTGGTAATCACAGTATTGACATTTTGCATACAGATTGTAAAGGATAGTTAGAAACTGGGTCTCAACTAGACGCCCCACACTCCTCCACTCCCTTCTTTTTCCCCCGTGAAAATCTTCCACTAAAGACACCCTTATTCAAATCACTCAGCTGAATGATTTTAGGCATTTTCAGCTCCTAAACTACTGATGGTCAGCTTTATGGTCTTGTTTTATTTTAAATTATTTTTGAGTACCTCTAACGCTGATGTCATCATTTAACTTAATGGGCTTGAAACAGTTGAATAATTTCTATATATCTAGTATCTTTTTTAAGTAAAGTTGAGATTTTCTACTCTGTACACCCCACCCACACACATATACACACTGCTTTGTGAGATTCAGCCTACTATCAACTGTTTCAAACTCTCTTCTGTTTGAGACTCACCGTATGATTTTTATAGTACGTCAGCATTTACAAACTATTCATTTTGACACTTCTGTGATTACCAGACTAGCACTACTTAACCCACATGTATCCTTCTACCTTATCACTACCCTGCTACTATTTTTCCTGTAAAACTAGTGTATCTCAAGAAGGATTAGTTTAATATCATTGACCAGGTACTTTACAATTATATGCTTAATTTATTTTTGGACATGTCTCTCGTAGACTCCTGGACCTGGCACATACAGGGTATCAGACACAAATGCATACAGGAAGAAAATGCCACAATATTCCATGACTGGAAGAAATATGCTTCCTGGTGACACAACACAGAAACCTGGCCCAGGAGCATATAGACCAGAAAATGTAAGATATATGTATATATTTTTAAGGATTTTTTTGAGATATTCCTTAACATACCCAAATTATGTTAGTAAGACACACTTTTAGAGGAATTTATGTCAGAGTGGCAGTATACATTAAGTGACTGGGTGCTATAAATAGTTTTGTTTAGGGAGAAATAATGAATATGAAGTGTTTAATGTATAAAAATGCTAATTTGTGCATTAAAATGGAGGTATAAAAGACAAAATCACACCAAGTCTTAGTGTGAGTAGTTAGTGCAAGCTGCATTTGTACTTGGTCATAGTA
>JAAAKL020016074.1:0-11196 GCA_010016065.2 Carybdea cf. marsupialis auct. non (Linnaeus, 1758)
ATACTACCCAAATCGATCACTTTACAGGGAATACAGAGGACCAGTCTGCAGAATAGTATCACGTGGTCTCTTATTTTTTAGTATAAGCAATCATTCCTTAATAGTAGTTTGCATGCAGGGTATTATCTAACAGAGCAAAGATCAACAAACTTGTTCAATTCCACTCTAACCTTCAACTGCTGTACAACCAGCAAGTTGATAAATATGAAATTACCGAGCGAAAGGAAATTGATGTCCTCTGGTTGATGTGAAACCGCTGATAGTCCTTCGTTGCTATGAAACCGCTGATGGTCCTCTGGTTGATATAAAACCGCTGATCGTCCTCTGGTTGATATGAAACCGCTGATCGTCCTCTGGTTGATATGAAACCGCTGATCGTCCTCTGGTTGACATCAATCCGGGGCCATGTCGTTCTTCTACATTCAGCAATGCCGTCAATCTTCCATGTTGTATATAATGTGCTCGAGGCAGCTTTCCATCATAGAATAAGTCAGGTACAGTGGTGAATGTTCTTGAACTTGCAAAGATAGCTATGCAGCATTTTTTGATTCTCCGATTACAAAAATTAGGAAAACAATTTTAGATATCAAACTGGTCACTGTTATCTGAAAATCAACGTAACGATGTAGTGTTTCTTTCGCACCCATTGAAACACAATTACCGTCATCGTACAGCCAAGGTTCTTGTCTAATGCGGCATGAGAATACCTAGCTACCGGATAATCATATCTGCAACATCACTAGTTCTACTTTCCATGCTGATTTCAGAAGTATGAACAGTGTATTCGTTGAAAGGGCATTTCAATATCTATCAACCAATCAGAAGCAAACGATTCCCGCCTTGTACTTAGTCTCTACATACATCTACATAACTTTCTTTATTGTCGCCATGACATTCCTACTGAAAAAGATAGTGGCGACCACTGATCCTGTAATTTGACACAGCAGTTAAAAGGACTAGTTACACGGCGGGAATAAGAAAGGAAGCTGATTGGATATGCAGAGAAGAGAACAATTTTCTTTTCATATCAAGTCATTGGTCGCATTCGTTAAGTTGCTCAGCAAGCGCACATTGATGTTTGCAGATCTTTGACGGATTGATTTGTTGAATACTAACATTGCGAAATGAATTTTGTGCGGCGATTTTCAATTTCAAAGAAACTGCGACCTGTTTGAAATACAATTTAATAGGTGAAAACAACATCGATATGACAATATCCAAAATGGCAAGTGGAAATTTTTCAAATGCATAATGGAGTGTCGATTTGAAACGACTTTTCCCTTTCAAGCAGTGGCGGTTCGTACAGGTCGTGCCTGGAACACGCAAAAATTCTCCCCAATTTTTTCTGTGTTTGGCCATATTGGTTTTCCGCATCATCCAATTACCTTCTTGTTAAATTGATTAAGTCTGTTTCTTCTCCTCCAATTCCCGTCTTTAGATATAACATCTATTTCGTTCGGCCTTTTGTAGTATCCATGGTGTTCTGGCACAACCTTTTGTAGTAGAAACTCTTGTAAATTTTGACAGGGCACGTATTTGAGGCTCAAGGGGTTCCAAATCAGTTTGGTACCAGGTTAAAGGACAGGGAGGAAATCAAGGTAACCCGTGAAACGGATAGGCTAGTTTCTTTTAATTGATGCAACAAAGGTAAGATATCAGTGATACTAGTATCCTAGTATCACATGGTCCGCAGCTTGAGTTTTCTAAATGAAAAGATATGTGAGAAATTTACTCCTTCAATATCAACATGAATACTGTGGATTACTTACGCGAACATCCATTCAGCTCGCTAAGAAACTTAAAATATATCTAGGAAACATAAACTATATGTAGTAAGTAAGTTAATTTGTCTTGAAGGGAAAATAATGTTGTCATATGATGCATGCTTTTCTTTCTTAAATAGTTTAAAATTATTGTTGCAATGAGTTACACTCACACAAGGCTAACACGCTTCATTAGCGGCAATGGAAAAAGCCTCCTCACACCTAGGCCCGTAGCTGGCAGAAGGGGTGTGGAGAAAGCACAGTTCCAGTATTTTGAAACAACTTCTATTACGCAAGAGGGAACTAATAGACTAGTACACCTGTAATCGAATACAGAGTTAATAAAAAATCAATTACCAGAAGTCGAGTAACAGTCGAACACTGACAAATACTCGCTCGGATTTTTCCTCGAGGGGGCAATGCCCGTACAAACGTGAAAAATGGGGGGAATTTCCCTGTGACCCCCAGCCACGGGCTTACTTGCTGCGTGTGTTTCACAATCTTTGCACTAGCATAGAAATTTAAAAAGTCCCGAAGTATATATGTTTTCTGTTATGTGAAAATGAAGTGAACACCCACAATTTTCAGGCACGACCCGCCACTGCTTTGAAGTACTGACATTTGTGCTTTGTTAAAATTTTAACCTTGACACAAAACACAAATTCCATCTAGTACGTTTCAGAGTTGTAAAAGGATGACAGATGTTCCACACAACAATGAAAGCAAAGGGCTTTAGAGGGGAGTGGATACGAAGTTATTTTCCTTACTCCCAGAGGAATCAGCGTTACTTAACGATGGACTGGTATTAAAATACTTCATTGCCAGTCAAGTTGATGCAGCATTCTTTGAACGGACGAGGCTTCTTCTTTCAAAACATAGTTGAATCCTTTTTCTGTAATGGAGACAATAATAACATTGTTCAGTGGAATTGAAAGACTTCTGCATTGGATGTTTGCTAAATCAATTTTGCGCATAAGTGACGTAGGAATTGTAATGTCAGTGACATCTAATTGTTGAATATTAATATTGGTAAGGCAACATGTATTACTGCCGGAGATTCGGAAAACCAAGACATCGTTGTAAAGTCTATTCTGAGCCTATTTGAATCAATACCTTACATTTTCTGTGTTAATGACGCTGCAGCATGCATCACTCTTCTCATCATTCGATAATAACAGTTAGTGCTTACCTCCATTAATGTACTTTTTAGAACGTTGTAAAATTCTCACTACTCGTTTTTTAAAAATTGTTTTTAATTTCATTATTTCTTATTGATACATGCATGTAATGAAATATGTGAGGCTTTGTCAACTGAGTATTACAGACAGTAATTCTCTTAAGTTGATCGACAGTTTGTGCTCAGGAGTCAAATATTTTGCGCCTTAGGTAACGTAGGAAGGTGGGAACATGGGAAAATTTAGATTATTCATTCAGACTTTTACTCTGATCAATATTTTGTTAATTTTATTCAATTCTTTGCATTTTCCTGCATGATTTTATTGTACCTGTACTTCCCATTTTAATCTCCATTTCTTGTATCAATCTTATTTTCTTTTTAACTGCTTGTACTCCCGCAATATTTGTCCTTTACCTCATTGTCTCTTTTAATTTTCCTCAGCTTTCCCCTTCATTTCTTACTCTCAACTTCAGCCTCTTGCCAGTACAAAGCAGGGGATCTTTCAATGTTTAAGTAATATGAGGATCAAGCGATTCTCTCTCGCTAGTTAAACAAATGACAACAAGATGAAGGGAGTGTCTCAAATATTAACTGATACAATATCGCGTTGTGTGTTGATATTGTTTGCTTGCTTTCAACACGCATTATTCAGTCATCTGCATGATTAACATCAACATGGATCTACAAGTTTCGAAGGACATGCTATCGACGTATTTATTCTAACAGCTTTGGTTCTAAAAATAATGACAAAATCAATTGATTCCTATTAAAAACTTTCGTTGTAATAGAGTGACACAAAAGTAAATGATGGATTCTTTAAGCTACGTATAGCCCTATTTGGGATCATAACAATCACTTAAAACAGTCGATATGTCGACATTTAAAATACAAATATACTAGTTGAATGTCCCGGCGCTGCCCGAGAAGCTTAGGCCTGCAAATATTATTGTCTGTATGTTTAGGAATACTGCAGTGACAAATGACAACACACAGACTTTACCCTTTCTCTCACAGGCTGTCAATGAACTTGGAAGTCTTAAATGAGATAGGGATAGTTATGCTTGAGTCCTTGTCAAAGGACGCCAGCTTGGAATACGCTCATAAGACGGTTCTAATGCGATTTGCACACAGTAGATACGTACATTGCAACGTGCACACTACACTTCGAATACGCTCACAAGACACATCCGGGAAGTCTGGGAATGCACTTTCTACCCACTTTTGGCTTCTAGCGGCCTCTGAGGCTACAAACCCTCTAATAACCTGCCCCTGGCCCAGGAGAGTATCCATACAAAGTTTCATAGTAGTAGGCAAAAGGGTGTGACCACCTATTCCGCTTACACACACACAAACACATTCTCGCTTATAATATTAGATGCGTGTGTAGACGTAAAAGATGGTCAACGTAGGAAGGTGGTTGACGTTCATAGATTTATTTCTTAGAAAGCATCATAACTTTATTTTGTAGTTTAGTAGTAGATTAGGCTGCAAGTGGTCATTTTGTCTAGGACATAGAAAATAACTTAAGAACCTGTTGCTAGGAGGAGATGCAGTTATTGTCGGCGAGAGGTTAATGCAAAGTTCGAGGGCAAGTAGGAATGACAGGAATGGTATACAGTGTACTGATTAGTACTAGCAGATCATGTCAGAGCTAGGATCTATATAAGACACGTTGATCTTTGTTCTCCATATTTCTTTACATAATTTATTGATACAACTCTGAATTCTGAAAGCCAAAAATCATGCAGACCTAATCTGTTAAAGTCAGAGACTCTGACCCTCAGTTCAAAAGTGATTATCTTAAGTCATGGGTGTGTCACATCCGATACTCAACTCCTTCCCAGACTACTTCCATACCAGGTAGCGCCCCTATATCCAACTAATCATGTATGGAAGGCAATTAATTAACAATGCCAAATAAATAGTGATAGTTAGGTGGATAGAATTGAATGAATAATTGTATAGAAATAATCGTGGATAGGCTGTAATACATAAAAAGGGGTAACGTATGAGGCATGTGATGTGTGGCATCGAGAAGAAGATATGGAGAGGTGGGGATAAGTAGGATATATTTGGTGGATAAGTATAGGTTAATATTAGAGGTAGGTAGTTGAGTATCAGTAAGTGGGCGCAGGCCGGTAAATAGAAGTAGGTAGAGATTAAAAGTTAGGGATAGGTGGTAGGATATAGATAGTTCGGGTTGGGTGGCTAGGTAGACAAGGGAAAGTAATTGTAGGTAAGCAGAAGTAGTGATAGCTGCGTCTAGGTAGGTGTTGGTAGGGGAAGTTAGTTAAGGTTATGTAGGTGGTAAGAGGTAGATAGTGATAGGTAGTTGGGCATAGGTAGATAGGGGTCGGTAGGCTGTAGTAGATAAGTAAGTATATGTAGGCAAGCTGGTGAAGGTAGGTAAGGGTTTGTAGGTAGGTGGAGGCTGGTAGCATTAGTTTCGTGTGGTCATAAAGAGTAGGTAAGTATATACATGAGCAGCTTAGTAAAGGGAAGTAGGTCTAGGAAGCTATAGGTATTAGGTAGTGATGTCTATGTACTTATTAGACGGTAGGGGTAAAAAATTAGAGGTAGGTTGGGGTGAGTAGCAAAAGCTGGGTAGGAGAAGGTAGGGATGTAGATAAATAGAGCTGGGTAGATATGTGAAGACAGGGGTAGGTAGTCTGTCGTAGGTGTCAATGATGGATACTATGGATGGTATGAGTGCTCAAATGTTTGATCAGCTGAGTGACCTACTCTGTAAACTAGAGTAAAAGTGGCTGAGTAATCCATAGTCACTTGCACCCTTCACGTGTTATTCAAGCGAGTTCAGCGTGACACATGTGTGGCAAGGTTTGACTACTCAAATATAGATACAACCATCCGACGGGCTTCTTGACTTTCCGCCTCCCCAATTCGCCACGCATTGACAGGGTGGGACCCGTGATCATGGTAAAGAGAAGTTGTAAAAGCTTCCCAGCGCTGGGTTTGAACCCGGGCCAGTGGTTTTCAAAGGACGCTTTTAGATCAGACGGGCACACGCTCTACAGGTGTAAGTTAGGTAGATGTTAGTAGGTAGGCACGAAAAAGGTAGCTTGGCAAGGGTATGTATGTAGAAGAAGGTAGATTGTTTGTGTCAAGGAGGTCTGGATAGGCAATGGTAGGTAAGGTATATTGATAGGGTATGTAAGTAGGAGAAGTTGGGTTGAGAAAAACAAGCAAATGTAAGTAGCCACTGATTGGAGCATGGATATTACACAGGGAGCAGAAGGCGTATGAATGATAACCACTATGCCATAATATGTTTCTCAGACGACAGCTATGCATATAGTATAATACTGTCTACCTTATAATGTGTCATGTGTCATGGGGCGGCCTTAATTTGACTTGTCTAGACAACAGTACAATTTAATCTGGATTCTTCTAGAAAATTCTTTAGTTTTCCAGAACATTATATAACCTTCTAGAACATTCTAGCATGTTCTGCCAGGTTATAGGATTCTACAACATTCCAGAAGTTTCTATTGATGATCTGTTAATAGATTATTCGACATTGAGCAACCTATCATCTCTGTGAAACCAAACACCATGTTCCTCTTATAATACGCAATAATTCCAAATTATGGGCAATCCTTTCAGGGAACAGGCGAGGTCAGATTCTAAGAAAGGAGTCACAGGTCAAACCTGTTTCCCTTTAAACTGTATAGAGACGCTCATGTTGAACTGTTCGCCGCTTACTCATCAGGTATTGATTGAATGTTGAGACGGGCAGAGGATCAGTAACAGCAGTATTTTAGCTTGTATGTTGATTGGCAAGTATTGTTTTCCTTACGGAACAATGTTTTCGAACGAAGGACTGTAAAAGTTCAATGTTGCATTGCGGCCGGGGAGTAATCGAGATAACAACATTATCGGTATAGTTTGGTGCAATTTCTTGGATAAACGTAGCCATCACCGTGCTCCAAGCAGTTATTCGAGTCCTTATCAATAATTGTACTTTGAAACTGATCACTATCCAAATGTAAACACGTCAAAATGTTCGAGAATCCGAAATCTGCATATTTTTGTACTGAACTCGCGGGCTAAGCTGTAAACCCTCGCAGGCCTAGGGTTTTTTAGCGCGTTGCTAATATAACTAATAATAGTACAGTACCCAACTCACCGATCCTTTGGGAGAAGGAAACCACGAACGAAGCACTCGCTTCTCCGATTTTAATATCCAGATTTCTAGAACTCAACGGACTGAAAATCTTCTGTTGTGTCCATTTCACAACCGTTAGCATATCCGGTTTATTGTTTGTTCAAAATACATAAGCAAACAGGTACTACTACATAAACTCCCCCCTAGAGAACAACTAGAAGGGAGCGAACGATAAACGATCTACAATTAACTAAATAGTTTCTACAATTTCGCGTTATATGACGACTAAATGTATCTGTCAGGAAAATGGACTTGTCGTCCAGATCGAGTTCGTCTGACATCTTGTGAAGTTGAGGGAGTGTTCATTTGTTGAGGGGAAGTGTTCTTGGGAATTGCAGGAATCGATAATTCGTTACTTACTGTGAAATCAAAATAACCAGGTTTACGTCTGTCCAAGCTAACACGGTCTTTTTCATTCGGATTAAGAAGAAAACATTTGTCTTTTCGTTGCAGAACTTTAAAAGGCCACAGTAAGCAAGTTGCATCATCATCTTGGATGAATAACTGTGTACAGGAGTGGAGATGATGAGGAATGTAGGATTGTTTATGAGAAATGCGAGTAGGAGTAGGGGTTAATTTTGCCATACAGCATCACAAAATGTCCACGTAATTATAAGGGTCCAGCTCTTCCGGTAACGGTGATGGAATAACAAGTTGGTTAGGGAGACGTAACGAAGTACCAAATCCAAGTTCTGTGAGAGTACAATTGATATCCGATTTGATTGTGGAGCGTAGACTTAGTAGGATTAGAGGCAGAAAATCAGTCCATCGACTGGAATCGTCTTGAGCACAGGGATCGCGCGGCCAGTTTTCATCGGGGAGGGGGGCACAAGAACAATGGTTTCCAACAGCTTACAGGGTGGGGTTTAGGGTGGGGCTTAAGGGGGATCTACCCTTATACATGCGACCTGACCATTCATTCTCGCCACATTCAGTACCCTTGTACCTATTGTCCGGTCCTTATCAGTTTTTTTGGTTTTGTTATTGTTTTTGTCATACACAACGATTTCCCGCCTGTCTTTTAAGGTTAAAAAACGGTAGTGGTTGCCGCGAAGCGCCAGAAAGATTTAAGTTGCATACTCCCAAATAGCAATTTTTACTGCCAAAATGTGGAGGATACAAGAGAAAATAGGGAAGAAATGAAGGGCTAATTGAAAACTTTCTTTTTGTCCTCGAAACATATTTCTTACCTAATTTTTTGGAAATCGCTATTTCTACGATATCATTAAACATGAATAGTTGCAATCGAACGTGGTATCGCACAGGTAAATATAAACATTTCTGTAAAACATTAATAGTAAGGAAGCAGCGAGAAACAAAAATTGTCATGAAAAAAGTAAGTCATTTGTGTCTAGACAATAGGGAAACATACGACAAAAAGCAAACTGAGCTGAAGTAAAACGGAAAGTAGCATCTATTATTTGATAAATTCCCATAAACAAACAAAAACAACATTGCTTGAATCAAAGACAGAGAACTAGCACCCTCTAAGATAAAAAATGACTGTCCACTAAAGGCGGAAAGCAGAACTAAACTTAAACATAAAATTGTTTGAAAATCTCTGACTTTAAAGGTCTTTTGGCGTAAAACACCCAAATGTGTTCTTTCGATCTGGATGTTGATCAACGAATTCACTTGCAACATCAACAAGTGATATTTCATCGAGAATTGACTTGTTATCAAAGAGTATCGATAATGAATTAAATCTCTTTTGTCCCATACTCGATCGTAGCCAAGTTTTTATCCTTCGCAACATAGAGAAGGATCTCTCAGATGTTGCAGTAGTATCACCCGCAGTCAAAATAATTCCGGTGATGGTAGTACAATTTCTAATCAAAACACGTTTTTCAGGTGACAAGGACGTGAAAACCTTATCGAGATCTTCGAGATTGATAGGCTCACATTCAAAAATTGTAGGCAGTAACTGAAGTTCTGCTAAAAGTAATTCTTCATCGTAGTCACCTTTGAAAAGGACTTGCAAAATTTTCAACTCCTCTGTGATGTCCTGCTTTGCAACTGCTTTCATAAACAGTTGCTCTACTTGGGCAAATATTTCAAATGCTTTTTGACTGAATCTATCCTTGATGGCATTAATCATAGAATCGAGGGCTTCGTAAAAAATTTGTTTGTAGCGATCATAAGGACTCGCTGCGCAGTATGCTTCTGCTCCTGCTTCCTTGTTCCCTGACACGTACTGCAGTATCGAGTAGCTAGGCTTCCTTCGTTTCCTTGACAGTGTGTGTTCTATTTTCCTCACATGACACTATTCCATGGCTTTGGCGTATTTCAGACTTAATGGCCATTTTCGTAGGCGTATTTTTATTTCATAGTTTTCGATTGCCAAAAATAGTGTCTTTTCAAGTCAATAATACGTCATACGTGACAAAAATGGGGGGCCAAGGCCCCTCCCGCCCCCCGTCGGCGCGATCCCTGCAGTACAGTTATTGACTTACGTACTTACTTGACATAATTGCGTACTCCAGCGAGCCTCGCCACATTCTTCCTGATGCAATCCCGCCATTTCTCTCTGTCTTGACATGTCCTTTCAGCTGTCAGTATCGGCAGCTTAGTCTCCCATCTTAGTTGGTCAGACCAACGCTTTGGATGCCTTCCTTTTGGGCGCTTGCAAGTGAAGTTATTCTTATATGAAGCTCTTACGTGGCTAGACTTTGGCAAACGGATGATGTGAGCGAAAACGGATGATGTGACCAAAAACGGATGATGTGAGCGAAAACGGATGATGTGAGCGAAAATGGATGATGTGAGCGAAAACGGATGATATGACGGAAAACGGATGATGTGAGCGAAAACTTACTTTGTGATCATGACACACAGTGAATAATGGATATATTCAAGGCCAAAACATATTCATAATGCTCTTTGTAGAAGGCAATTAAAAAGAAACAAGAATACGCATCTGATCAGTACTTCATAACATTAAAACGTTTTACACGATCATAAACAAAGGCGGGACAGACTGATATTCACTTCTCGTGTAGTCTAATCAAGCAAACATAGCGGCTAGTACTGCACATTAACAAATGATCCATGCGATTGATTGCTAACTACATACAATGGCAACAACGGCAACAACAGGGAACTATAAGGAAAATTTATGCTGCTCTACAAGATTGATTCGTAAACAAACTAAAATCAGAATAGACCTATTTAAATTATATTCGGAATCATATTTACGAGCTTCCGGGGTCATTGCCGAGTGTTGAGTGTTGCCGAGAATCTTGGCACCCTAGCAAGTATATTTTCCTAATACCAGAAAAATAGCTCGATAAGATTAAGTAACCCAAAAGTTATAGACTTTATAGTATCTGAAAGCTTTTTCGACAACACTCGTCAGAGATACACTTTGTTCTAAATTGAAATGTACAGAAAACCTGGCTTTATAATAACTTATGGTAAGAAGTGAACAAAGAATTTTGCATACAAACGGTGGCAGTGTCATAAAGCAATAGGAATGCATTTAGAAAATAACGAGCGGGATGAAATTACAGTAAATTCGTATTGAGCACAAATTCCTTTCGCTTTCGCTAAGATTAGGAAAATGAACTATTGAAAAGTCTGTTTCAGAATCTGTATTTAGTCAAATTAACCATGAATTTTACAGGTCTTTATAGAAATAACAGGTTGTCTTAAACAAAAGTAAACAAGAGAAACTAACACATTCAATCGTTTATCAGGGGTGGTAACTTGAGAATAGCACTTCCATACTTACCCAGACAAAATAAGCTCATATTCAGACAAAACAAGCATTGAGGCTGACATGCGGATTAATAGTATCAGCTTCCTGTTTATTCGATAATATTGGGCTGTGTAGTTAAAAAGACCGAATGAATATTTTAACATATTCCTGCTGACTCAATGTTTCAAAATTCAACTTCATCCAACATTTATATCCATGTATATGATAAATTCCCATGAGGAGGGAAAGTGATGACGTCACAAATAAAAAGTTTTGGAAATAGTAAGACTTGACTCCAGATATCTTAAGACTACCCTGGCACTGTCTGTTTCCCAAGACCAATCCTGAAGTGTATACAGTGCTTCAACTAGAG
>JAAAKL020016075.1:0-11196 GCA_010016065.2 Carybdea cf. marsupialis auct. non (Linnaeus, 1758)
AGTGTCTTGCGTGATTTGCTCCATTTTCACCGAAATTTAGTAAAAGTTTAACTTCTATTTGTCCATGATTGTAGTTATTTAGTTAGTAAGGTAGTTAGTTAGTTTGTTTGTTTGTCGCTTAGTTAGTTAGTAAATTAGTTGTTTGGTTCGTTCGTTCGTTAGCCAGTCAGTAAGTTAGTTCTTTAGCTCTCTAGGTGGTTGGTTAGTTAATTTGTTACTTCGTCTTTTCATCAGTTATTAAAGACTGTTTGTTAGTCGAATTATCAGCTGCACCTGTGAGATTTGCTTTTAGGTGAGGTTCAGATCCCGAAACTAAAGTGCTGCATACTCGATTAAGACGGAGCCAAACGAATTGTGGTTCCGACCTGTAAATCACTCCACGGGGATTTTCCCTTTGTTTCATTCTGTTAATTGACCCAAAGATGAGGGTGCACGTGCCCATATTGATGTATTATTTGGCACTTAGTGCACAAAGCACTAATGTAAGAGACACCGATCCTTAAGTAGCATATGGCAAGATGGAGGATCGGAGATAGAGACATATGCATTGCTTGTTAAGGGGTTACCACAGCTCAGTTGATGGAATGGCATACCGCAGAAACATGGACCCAAGGATTGAATTCCAGTAGTAGCATATTTCATTTATCTAGTAGCATAACGAATACATGGACTGTCATTCTGAATGTCAAATTTTGCGAACAAAAGGCAACATGTTAGAGAAGTATGAACTTCCCAAAAGTACTTTTGGGTAATTGCTCGTGCATTAACAGAATATGTAGGAAATATCCCGAGGTATCAATCAATATCCTTATTGTAGCCTTGTCTCTTGTCTCCCTTAGGTGGTACGGTTTTATTGGTCTCACGTCACTGATGGCGTGGATCACAGTCCTGTTATTGCTGGGCCTCATCATGGGTACATGTTCATACAAAAAGGATGTAGCGCCAACTCACAGACCAACCATGTCCAACTGCGGAGGCAACTGTCTAATGGCGTAAGTATGTTTCAATCATAGTACGGAGGAATATGACAAAAATATGACATAGATCTTTAAATAACTAGCTAATGAACCTATGTTTCTCCATTGAGCAAAGGAAAAGGCTAATGTAACACAGGTGAGAGGTCGTCGTGCTGATTCAGAGGCAGACCAGCCGCCCTCTCGGTGAGTTAGACCACTAGAACAGGTTGAGGTGTAGGTAAAAATAGAAGCACTAGGTTATAGGTAAAGATACAGGTATAAGTAAGGGTTTAGATGCAGCCAAAGGTAAAGTTAGTGAAAGAGGTTGAGGTGAGATAAGAGTAAAGGTTAAAGGCGGAGTTATCCACGTTTGTTCAGATTTAGGCCATGCTGTATATCTTAACCAACTCCATGTTGTAGCATCTGCCGGTCGTGTGAAGTTTGAAGACATACAAGAGAGTTCGCATAATCCTCTATGAAATCAGTATTTTTGTCCCCAATTGCAAAACAGTTTGAATAGAATTACCTTATGAAGTAATTTTATGTCACCAAACGCAAATAAACAAGCTGAAGGAGAAGAATGGCGTTATCTATCAGGATCCTGTTGCTGTAATTCGTAATCCATGTTTTGTGAAGGAGACCTATCACGTAAGCAATATTCAGATAAATTAAAACACGCCAGAACAAATCGGCATTAATTGAGCTCTCGACGAACCGTTGCTTGTCGGTTATGCGACTCTAGTGCCCGAGGTTAACGTCAAGTGTATTTAAATTGATTTCTGTTACCCACCAGTTACAGTATAACACAAATAACTGTTACTGTTTTGTTAAATAGGAAGTTTAATATATATGTGATCGTACATGAAGAGATGTAAAATGTCTAGTGTGTTTGTTTACATAGCGTAAATGTTCTTTTTCTTTGCAGGAGTGTTGGATTTGCGTTCCTGATCAGTTTCGTCTTTTTCATCTTGACTACGATATTTTTTCTTGGTGGTGTCCATCTTCACATCGGTTGCAGAGAGCTCAAAGACGGGAAGATTATTGATCAGGTAGGAAGCACTGTACCTTTTCGTAGATTTCGAGTAATACTTTTGCTGATTCGTTTAAGAAGGATGTGCTCACTAACTAATTCACGTAAATCACTAACCCACTCACGTATTCATTCATTCACTCACTCATTCATTCACTCATTCCTTCATTCACGTATTCATTCATTCACTCATTCCTTCATTCACGTATTCATTCATTCACTCATTCCTTCATTCACGTATTCATTCATTCACGTATTCAATTACTCATTCATTCACCAATTCACTCATTTACTCAATCATTCATTCACTCACTCACCCTGTTTCTACCTCCCTGCTAGCTTGTCTCACTTTCTTAATCACTCAATCACTTGCTCACTTACTCACTCGCTCACTCACTCACTTACTCATTCATTCCTTCACGCACTCACATAACCAATCACTCATTCGTTTACTTACTCACTCATTCACTTACTCTCTCACTCGTTCATTCATTAAGTTAGTTCTATTGCTGTTTCAAAGTTTTCCAAATTTTGTTCTCTCTTAGTACTTTACTCCGAAGATAAATGGAACCGAGTTTAAAGTATCAGCATTCCTGCAGTAAGTAATGTTTTGTTGTGACGTAATGACATCTTTCTCTTTACTCTGTTAATTTTGTATGAAAGTATTGGTGATATTATTGTCTCATAAAAGAAGACAATCGAGCAAAATAGTTACTGATTGATTATATGCCAGTCTCGAGAAAGAGGGAGGTAGAAATCAATGATCGCCGACGTTATACAACTCGGTACTTGAAAAAGAGGGAAAAGATTGCTAGCGTAGCTATCCTTTCCATTTTTTGTACTGTGCTGCTATCCAATTGCGTACACCATTGATCTTCGAAACTGAAAAAATTGTAGTACTGCACTGTTTAAGTGAATGCTACTTGAATGGAAGGGAAAATAGTTTTCATATAGCAACATCTCCGTCGCTATGATATCGCGCATAAAGCATAAGTAAAACTGTTTCTTGACAGAGGAAACGACAGCAAAGCTCCGTTACGCAATGGCATTTAGGACTGTTGTCATTTTGATATTTTTGTAACTTCAAACATTGTCTCACTTGACGAAACAACGTTCCAATAAGATCTTGGCAGTTAGAGTCTAGTCTTATGATTAGCAGTGGCATTGGCATTGAGGAAAGTGCAATACCACTTCAGGTTCGACGTATTAAGGCGAAGGTTCACGAAGCTCGTCATAAGTGAAAATCGATGATGATGAGAATTGTGTGCTGCCCAAAACGTTAATTTATCAAATACTGCTTTTGATCACTTTGCAATACGCTTTTCCTAATACCCAGGTGTTTTGGGAAGGACTGTGTAGTACCCTATCAGTACCTTTAAGTCGCCAAAAGTTAGACATGCTGCGCAAGATCAGGATGTCGTTAGCGGACAAAATATCATGGTCGGAGATAAGTAATCGAAATCCAAGCATATTGACCAACATTGATCACTTATGTCAAATGTATGTGCTGACATGAATGGGAAAGAAAGTAGGTAACTTAGTACTGACGGATTGAACTGACTATGCACACGTGGCGGAGAGTAAACGGAACTGAAGGACAAAGAGCCAGATGATGTCGAACAGAAGATGAAACAAGATGATGCATTGTGGGTCGGTAGATAGAATAGTGATGTACACTGCAGTGGCTGTCGTGAATACGACCTTTTGCCTTTGGCAAAGCAGTTCTCCAGTTGTGATGACCATTTGTTATTGTCATAACATCGAAAGAAAATGTGAATGTATCGATACTTATAAAGTTACTGACAAATTTACTTATAGTATTACTTGTAAAATTACTTATAGAGTTACTTGTAGAATTACTTATAGAATTTCTTACACTAGCTTCTTAACTGATGTAATAATTGCTGTTGTAGAACAAGTTTAAATCTTTTCATCAGCGTTTTAATAGATCTCTCTGTTGAAAGTACTTCGATTGCCACAGCTCTGTTTGTAAGGATTTTGTTCACTCTGCCCCATTCCCTACGAAGGTCTCTCGAGATCCGTCATAGGCTTAACATGTAAGGAGATTCTATAGGCTTTGATTCTTAGCTTTTCTTGGCAAGGTAGTCCCTACAACGCATTTAATGGCTGTCTTCCTTAATACAGAAGTGTCCTCTCATAGAACGCAAATCGTCACACGCTCATTTCTTCGAATTACGGTTTTGCTTTGCTTGCAATTTGTTTATAAAGTTTTTCACCTGTCTCATATTCCTTTTAATTAGATCCTGCCGTAATGGAGAGGCAGTCTTCAAAGCAATTGGTGGAAATAAGATCATCAATATCGACGAGAAGCTTAACATCACTAAGGTAACATTCATAGTGCCTCTTTTATAATGTCAGCTTATGTTATTGACGTGTGATACGTGGGTTTCAATTAATGGATAATTGCATCTTTCTGTTAAATGTAGGTGGACCGATCTCTTCAATATAAATTTGACATAGAAACGTTAAGTGTTTTGTTTATTAGTTTCGGTGCATGTCCCATTGAAATGACACTAGCATTTTATCATTTTACGCACTCCGTAAAACAGGGAAAAGGTTGCAGATCTGATTACGTTGGCGTGTTTAGCTTTAAAGTCATAGAGCGCTGTTTATATGTAGGAAATTTGTTTCTGTTTAATAATATTATGAGTGACAATGTGTATGCCATCTATATGATGTACAAGGGACGATGTAAAATACTAGAATTTTAGAGATGTACTTTGCTAGAATTGCCAAGTTATACACTACTATAGAAGTTTTCTTGCCAAGATATGTTTTGCTAGAATCCCTTTGTGAGAGTAGATACTAGTACCCAATCCCCTAACCCTAACTCTCACCCCAATTTGATTCTAGGAAAGTACATCTATGGTTAAAAAACCCTTCTAGCAAAGTACATCTCTAAAATTCTAGCATTTTATGGGTTTCCCGATGTACCATATAGGGTAAAACTATGGTGCGTATTGGCGTTCTTCTTCTTCGTCTTTTTCCAGTATTTTTCAATCGTAGGAAATTGTAGGTCAGAAGTAATTTAAGTAATTGGGAATACATCACATAACTTCAAATGAGGTAGTGCTGTAACTTCCTTTGTTGTACAAATTTTATGGAGACAACCTTCAGTTACGTACAGGCCTTATACAGTACACCAGATAGTAATGAATTTGAGAAGTCTGCTGGTTTCAGATTACTCCCTAGTGAAAAGGAAGCAGGGAATAGGGAAGGATCAAGTTTCTAAAACCGTTTATACCTTATTCAAATTATACAGTGTTGTATATATTTAAACATACTAGGTTATCAAAGAGTGAATTTTATAACCTAATTATGTGCGGCCAATGACGTCCCAGGTTTGAAATGAATAAATTTAGCCTGTACGTTCTCCTAAACTAAGGAATTTTTCTAAATGATCAACGAGATATCAGTAGAGAATACATACCAAAATTTGTTTTTACTTCCCTGGCGACGCATTTTATCAAACGTCTGATAGTTCTCGGGTAGACATTCTGTAAAGGGAAGAGAGAGAGAGAAAGCTAGTGGGTAAGTAAAGGCCGACAATTATTGATGCTACAGGCGATAAGGTCTTGTTTCGCAGCACAAAGGATGGGCCAAGTGGTTCAACATGCTGATTCATATCGCCGCTAGTTATGAAATGTGTATTTTCGAGGGTGCACACTAGCCTGCATACGGTCAAGGCACGTGGTCGCTTACGGCCAATGATACGTCGATGCTTACACCCGAAAGCTACAACCACAAACATAACATTTCCTTTTCTCTGCTCGGTCAAGAACATATTTTGGTACAGAAATACTTTTTCAGCAGGGTTGGAGATTAAAATTTCAATCGGTAAATCTAAGCATCAAATATTCCACGTACAAGGTGCATTGTTGACTATCAAGCATCTTTACTATTGAATGCCGAGGTTAGATTGACCGTACGCACCAACGTACTGTAAATAACTGTGATTTGTCGAAGTACCTCGTGCACTTCCATCGTATCGTTGAGCAAACTGCTTACTTCACTGTTCATACTTAACTTACTTAACGGTCCGTAACATTTGCTGCAGTCTGCTAAGGTGGAAGCTTTGATAATATCGAATTAGGAAAGCTGTGTATCAGGGAAAATGAAAGAAGGGTTCAAAGGAAGGAGCAGATGAGGGAAGGAAGAAATAGTTCACCCAGGATAAAAGGTCGCATCAAATAAAGAGTCGGGTTGAAAACCTATGTATGAATGGTTTTGTGTAATGTGCCCTATTAGGCAACCCTTTCCCACAGGAGCTTTCCTTAGCATAGTTGAACATCGAATATTTTTTTAGCCGAAAGAGTGATTGGTGCAGTAGCCCATTACTTCACGTGGTACGCGTGCACTTCTGCCTTGCCTTTTCATACTTTCTGCGTTGGCGCACCTGCCTTAGCAAGTTGTAAACATTGTCTGAGTAGAATAGACATATGGTATGTTTTGCAATGAACAGTGTTAAAGCGTCTCTACTGTGCCTATATGTATAGAGGATTGATAACGTAGCACCTGACCAAGCCATGTTATGATTTTTGGGAAGAGCTATATTTTCGTAATTCTGTTTAGATGATTTTTTTGTTGCGAAATACTGGTTACTAAGATACTTAGCCCATACACTACCCGTTGTATACTCACAAGAGTTGTCAGCTGATTCTTACTTTTTCTTATTTCTACATTATTTTGCAGCAACTAGGAAATATCGACGGAGAGATAGACAAAATCCAGTCGAAAGTAAACCTAAGTGATCAGACAGTCCTCAATGCTGACACACGAAAGTCACTTAATGACTTAGCGAACTCGAGTGTGGAAAATATTGAGTTTACAAAGTTTATCGATGAGGTAAGGGACTAATTTTAGAAGTTGTGTAATTGACTGTTCGGAAATTGGGGAGTCGTAACACAACAATTGGAAACTTGGGGATGTATGGTATATCAGAGGCTATTGTAGGTGCATGACATATTACGGGAAATTGGGAACGCATCATCAATTCGGGGCTCACCTGACGTACTATACCTCGAAGCCTTGTAAATAGGGCCTGTGATGGAGCCATTGATAGTTGAAATGTTCATTGGGAACGCGCCTACGACGTAATATAAGTTAATATTTCGGCAGTTAATATTTCGGCATCACTTTCGTATTATGCAGGTTTCTTTGAATTTCTAGACTCAAGTTCCGAGATGTTCGGACATTATTGGCCACTGTTTATAAGGCAGTAGAGTTTTATTCTTTGCCAGTATGGATCATTACGACGTTAATATTTGTCGCACAATGTGAGACGTTTAAAGGGATTCTTACTTGTTCCACTTATATGGTATGAAGAGGTACAAAAATGAAGAATGTAGTGGCCTGCATAGGTGTTGACGACTTACCGGTATACACAGTTGATTGCTATTCGAACTGTCTGTATCTGAAACAAAACGTAGAGCTTTGGAACAAATTTATATTCAATGATCTATCTTAGGTTGTTGTGCTACTCGTAGTTGGTCTTAAAGTGACCAATATGTAAAGTTTGTATCTTTGCACATTGAGCTGCCGCTGTGCAAGGGAAAGAACAAATTGCATCCTTTACGGCTATAATGAAACCAAATCTGTAATATTGGAATTCGTGAAAGGGTTATACCCTATTTCTAAACTTCGCTGAAGGTGCTATTGTGATGAACTATAAGAAAAGACACAAATAAAGTGGTCTCGGCACCATGAAGACCCTGCCAGAGTACATTCACTGATTCCACTGATTCTTAATTAAGGGAGGGTTCTGGTGACCAGAATGACTAACCTTTCCTGCATTATGTTGTGACTAAAGTTAAAAATTATGAGTATTGGCTTGATTGTTGATTGAGAGTTGATTGTAGCTGCGCTGTTTTATAGGATCCTGGTGTTAAACTCATAAACAAATATTTGACTAGCGTTACTATGTTGTAAATTATTATTCTCGATATATCTTTTTCTGTAGTTCAAGAAACAAATTGTGAAGGTAGATCTTACCAAACTTGCAGACAACTTAACGGCTCTTGCTGCTGTTATACGCAACTACAATACATCTACAACTACTGTAAGTATTCATTTCACGTTAGATTGGTTTTATGCATAAAAAATGACATTTGCAGGGATTCACCCTTTTGAAACACCAGTAACGGCGTATATCGTTATTTATCTGGATTTAAACACGTGCTTATCGTCGGATGTTATGAAGATTAAGGACGGACCGAAGGAAATGGTGTCAAAATTACTGAAACTGAGAGGATCCGCAATTTAATTTCGCAGTTCTTTTTATTCAATTGAAGTTTTCATCTAGGAAATGCAGACAGAAGTCATAGTAATTGTTTGCATAACGTGTACCCAGCTCTGAAAATTTGGCCGTATTTTCACATATGCTATCAGGAACTGTTATATTCAAGCTACCCAGGCAATTTTGTACATTTATAACCACGTTTTAACGTTTTCTGAATAACGAGATTCCGAAAAACCGTAAGGTGAATATTCCAGGCTATTTATACTACTGTGTTTGCTGAATAAGTATTTGGATCACGTAAAATTGTCAACGCAGCGAAGATAGCACGAACTTGCAGAGAGAACATTGGGAAGTCAACTTTAGCCAAGCAAGTAAGCATGCAGCTAGAACGGCACTGTCTGACACATGTATATAACCTTTTCAAACGCAAATGTGTGGCTTTCTAGTCACAAGATATTCCCCGCTAATTGCATACACGGTGGAAAATTCCAACCGTTTAATATGAACTTTGTGATTAATTGAATTATTTATATGAGAGGTTATGTTTTTCGTTTCACAAGTACATCTGCCTAATAAAGATAAGCCAAAGTTGCGCAAATTTTTATCTCCCGTGAATCTTCATGCTAGTGTCATTAGCGTAGGAACAAATGATCAAGAATTTTAACCTTGCCCCATGTAATTGTCTCATAAAATATTGATAGTGTGTAGGATGGAGTTGGATTGCGTAGTGATCGCCTTTGAAATAACTGTAATGCTTTCAACAAACAAGGAAGTTAACAAATCAGCTCTTTTATGTATCGTGGTGCATCTACTGCGGCATCCGCACTTTCCTCAGTTGATGTAGAGAAGTGTACTTAGTAATGATCTCATACGAAGGAATTTTTTATGCGAAGCAACGGTAATAATCGCCATGCCTCTGTAATATGTTGCATCAACCGATGACTTAAGAGACTGCGACTCGCCACAAGTTTGTTTTATACAGCCCCTGTCTGTGTGTGGTAGGTTTTAAGAAATCTTGATTTGCGTAGCATTAGAGAAATTTTACAGCCATGTCAGGTATAACGGTTTACCTTTGCATGCCATGTTGCCACTCTGCGTAACAATACCATTAGCTGAAGTTCCATCGATAGCCAGTACTTTCGACGGCTAACAGAATCTTCTCGTAGCTCCAGTACCGACGACGGTAAACGCAGGAACGGTATCAATTCTAAGACGTGACGTTCAGGGGAAATTGGTAAATTTAGAAAAAAGTATGTTGAACGTTGCAAAACGTGGTATAAGAATGCGAATAGAAGACGTGAGAACGACTTATTTTCCATTATTGATAAACCTTTCTAATTTCAATATACTGATAGCGCACGATGATATGGATTAGGAAAGTGGCCCCAGGCCCAAACACCCTTTTTTATATTGTACTGTATCAGGTTTTACACTGTTTATCAAGAGCATTTTTAATATTGGGCCCATTATTTATGGGGGCCTCGGATTAAAACATAGGCCAATCTATGGACTATTAAACCATTATTCTTGCAGGTTAAAACGGTACAATCCCATTTCAAGGCTTTGCCAAACCGCCCTTAGCACCACATTAGTGGTTTACATCGTGTTGTAAACCTTCATTGTGTGAAAATAATGTCACATTGACAAACGGGATCTGAGCTACAGCATCTTTAGACAGGCAATCAGCAAGAAAAATATGTCGGTGTTTATACAAGTACTATAGGTTTGAAAATAGCTTAGATGTCATCTAGAGAATTGGTTTGCTTACCACCTGATCGAGTAGCATGGATACATAAATCAGAGAAGGTTCTCCTGTGTTTCTATATATTGGACTGTGCCGTTCAATCTGATCTAACAAGAAGACTCGGGTAACAAGTCAGCGGTTTCCTTACGGCATGACATCGTTGTTCGTTTGTTATTGCTCAATCCAAAATGGAAACTATAGATAATTGGAAAGAATCCATCCTGCACGATAGCCGGGATGTTGTTTTGCTATGAGATTGGCCCTACGCATTGGAAGATGATCATAAAGTACACTTGCACCAGTTTCCTTTTCGTCCTTTTCAATACACTTTTTGTTTTACCGTTTAGTCACTGGCAAACAGGACAGACGCATTGGCCAAAAGCCTCCTCAATATTCAGACTACAACTGTGAAGAAAATCAAAGACACAACGGTAATTTATGACGAGAGTTTGCTTCGGTTATCATTGTATAATGTAACTGTTGTTCTATGCAGTTATTATATATTTGAAAGTTACTTTATAGTTTTTGTCCCTGTTATATAGTGTAAGCAGTGCTGGATATAATTTTTGATGCGCCCATCATATCTACTATCGCTATAGAAAACTAAAAGAAATCGTATGTTACTTGTTTTCATGGTATGGGGATATACTCACCAGGACTGGAAGGGTGCAGAGTTTTTACCGATGTATATGAAGTAAGGGAAGTGAAAGCATTTTATGGAGCGGGTCAGTTTTGATGAAAAGCTACGTAGTACCGAAGCTGTGACTTTTATCCACATACTGGCTGCTTCTCCTGATATCCTAGGATTCTTTCTGATGTGACGTTTCAAGAGTTACCTTGTTTGAAAGGGTTGTGGGTTTTATTTTCCCTTCGGCTGAGGCACTTTGAAGGAGGGGGGGGCTTGTTCATAGTCATAGCACTATATTCCGTGTTCTTGAAACTTCTTGTACTTGGAAGATGATTTTGGTCCTTCCTGTAAATTCTCGCCGTATCGAGGTACAGAATAGTCTGACCCTTATCTGACCTTTATGCACTCATACTGTAGTATTTTGTATGAAACCTGATATGTTTGTCTGCCTCCTTTTCATTAGACAACTTTAGAAACGGACGTCAATGACCTCAAGAGCTTATCAAGTGACCTGAAGGTAAGTATCATTAGAAAACCAGTACAGATGAATACGTTTCTTTACTTTTGTTGAAAGAAAAT
>JAAAKL020016076.1:0-11196 GCA_010016065.2 Carybdea cf. marsupialis auct. non (Linnaeus, 1758)
CAACAGCAATGGTACCGTCTCAAGCAGAGAGTGCTCAACCTAACGTAAGCTAGGGAGCGAAATACCCAATCTGCAGACACAACTGTTTCGCACTTTGTCGGCTCATCAGAGCAGAACAGAGCGTTGAGACTGAATCCTAGCTATGTAACTAGCAAAGCTGCTACACAGCAATTTAAAGAATTCTTATGGTACCTTGCCAGAGTGCACAAACTGCGCAAGCAGAGTGAGCAATGCATAAAGCAACAGCAATGGTACCGTCTCAAGCAGAGAGTGCTCAACCTAACGTAAGCGATGTATGTATGCATGGATGGATGTATGTATGCATGGATGGATGGATGTATACATGCATGTATATATGCATACATGTATGTATATATGTGTGCATGATTACTCCTGATGATGGTGTGGTCTGGATCCGGTTACGGAGCTTTTTGTTGTGTGCACTATAACATCAAGTGTTTGCCATTTTCTCTTAGCAAGTGCTAGGTCCGTGGAAAATTTCAGTGGAAAAAGGGATTCAAAGAAAAGTGAAACATACCTTGAGGCCATCAATTTATGGATTCAACACGAATGGAAATGAATTACGTGCCCACGCAAAGCTCAGAAAATTGGCCTAGACTTAATCGTAATTTTTAACATAAAGCCACTAAAGTAAATCTTGATAATGTCTGAAAATGTTCTTCAACTTTTCTTATCGTCATATATGATTACAAATATTATTTTCAGACATAACATCATTTAAGTTAGCTTGACTCTCGAATGAGTGGACAAAGTGACAGTCTTCTGTTAACAAACACAAACTGTCCAAATTTAGAAAGCTTTTGTGCCATCATGAATGATTCTTTCCATCCCGAATTTTAGCAATGGCTTTTAGTATGACAAATTTAGGTTTACAAGATACGTGTCTGTGGTAACTAACCAGAAGTCCATGTGGTGTCCATGGGTGACTATCCAAAAGGTAGCTTGAAATTTGACATGTGGTGTCCATGGGTGACTATCCAAAAGGTAGCTTAGAAGTTGACATGTGGTGTCCATGGTTGACTATCCAAAAGGTAGCTTAGAAGTTGACATATGGTGTCCATGGTTGACTATCCAAAAGGTAGAATTTGTAAACTGAACAGAAATGTTAAGCACCTTTCTTGATAATAAATCTGTGAAGCAATCAATTTCTTTGTAGAGAAGTTACTTACATATAAATATTTGATACTTTTTCGTTATTCCTCCACTATCCGATATTCATAGTGGAAAAGCATTAACTATAGGCCTGTGTTCGAAACCCTAACCGAAACTCTATGTAGAATACGTGTTTAGATCAGATAACAACAATGCAACTTTAATGTATCAATTCTGCTGTTCGGGTACTATTAGGAAAGCAGCAAACACTATTTTTCTGTGCATTCTCAGTTAATGCTCTCCTTTTGTTTACTTTGCCCAGCCATCTATCGGAAAGCAAAAGCCTTACTTCGATGAAAATGTTTGGTGGATCTATCAACTGACGATAATAAAATTCTTAAAGTGTACCTCCAGTGGTCAGAATTTTTTTTGGCATTTTGTTCGTTGTATTGAGCTGAAAAGCCTCCGTCTATTCTTTTTGCTGTACGCTGAGTGTACTTCATGTAAATCCGTGTAAAAGAGCTCAAAACTGCACCGCTGGCCGCCGACATGTTTGCCTCGCATTAAATTCTTCAACATCAACAACTGAACTTCCCTGTTCCTTATGACGTCAGACTTGTTCCTTATGATGTCAAGAATTGTCTCGTTCTGGAAAAAGTTTGTTAAAGAATCACGTATAACTACGGAAAACTGTGCGTGAGACCACAACTAACGTGGCAGTTCGACTCCATGAAACAAAATGAACAAAATATCAAAAAACGTCTGAACACTGGAGGTACACTGTAAGACTTGAGTTGACACAGAGATTAGGATTTCTTGTTAGGCAACTGACCTGAACCGAAGTATTGAAAAACGTGAACTTTGCTTAGCTAGTATGTGCGGCTGGAGGTAGTCAATAAGGCATGAAGACCACTAACGTTTCCTGCAACCCATTACTTTAATTCCAACAATATTAAATGAATTGATGTTTTTCTTTTCTTTACCTGTTACGCAGATGCAGAGAGAAAGTAACTTTTAGTGAAGGAGAAACCAAAACAATCTATTGCTCTCACCCAATGAAAGGTCGATACGTCATAATCCGAATTCCTGGAGCTAACAAAGTAGTCACACTTTGCGAAGTGAGAGTCTTCACAAAGCAATGTGGTAAGTCAAGCCGTAGTAAAGGCACTTTTTTATGATTCTCTTAAATTTATCTATAGTAACAAAATCATAATCGAATGCCACTGATCGTACAATCTCAAACTTAAACGCAAACTGATCGTACAATCTCAAACTTAAACGCAAACTGATCGTACAATCTCAAACTTAAGCTCAAACTGATCGTACAATCTCAAACTTAAACTCAAACTGATCGTACAATCTCAAACTTGTTAGGTAGGAATTGAGCCTGTCTGGATATTATATTTGCACACTTATCTGGAAATGTATCTAGACTTTATATCTGGATATATAGGTCCGTATTCATAAGAGTAACTTAAGATCATCCAATTCTCATCCTACACTGATCGTGCTGTCATCTTCGCCAGGTCATGTTTATACGGGTCAATTAACGTGAAGCCTTCGCTTTGTTGCGAAGTTGATCAAAGGGCAGCAATGATAGAATAATAGGAGGATTAAACCTGGTAGTGGTCTTCTCTTTAATCCCACTTTAGAACAGTAATTCCCAACCTTTTCTAGATTGTTGCCCCGTCAGTGATCAAACAACTCTATCGTTGCCCCGTTTCTATGACAATAGAGCCAATACACCAAATTTTCAACTTTTGTCATGGTTCAAACAGCACATGTTGGTCGTAGTTTTAAGTGTCTTTGTGAGAACAGTTTTTGATCATTGAAGTTTAATCTCTCGTTCTCAATGTGATGGTTGGTATTAATAGAGTATTGAGAACTTTGTGATTTCGGGTGTAAATTCAGTGGTGATATCACCCACGTTAGGGAACACTGCTTCAAAGTATTTTCATCCGACGCAAAAGGTATGCCTGAGATAACACCGAACAGGATGAGAAAACAAGAGTAAAATGTGGCAGGAGAAAGAAGGAGATCTAGTGAGAGTTAGAGTCGAAGATAATTACGCAATACAAGATTCTAGAAAAGATAATTAGCTTACCTGATTCCTTTAATAGACCCTTGGCTTCACATGAGCATTAGATAGATAGGAGATTATGTTTATAAGCTTCAACATCTTTGATTTACATAACAGTTGAACCGTTTATCTCACAGCTCCGTATCTGTTTCCACGAGAAAATATTCCAGAGGGCTTTAGTCAGCTTGTTACTCTGTTTGATCGTGCCACACTACGCTCGATTGTTTCAAAATATCTATTACAGTGTCAAAAGTAAAACCAAACCTCATCTTGTGTCAACACTGTTTCCTTTCTATTTTTCTCGAAGGAAGGCGCCTTCGCAGTGGTAATTTTAGAGACTGTGGGGCCCCTTTCTGAAAAAAGTCGCTTTTCGGCAAAATTCAGTTGTGCCTGAATTTAGATCGCATTAAAAGTTCTGTTTGGCTCCAATGTCAAAGCCCTGATGCCGTCTGGAAATCACGGGTCGTGCAGCCCCTTTCACAGCAGTATATTTTACGCTAAAAAGCTATTTACAAAACAAACAAATGAGGAAATAAGGTATTATTAGAAAATATCTAGTTTGTGGATTTCTGTCAATCTTGTTCATTTGTTTACCCTGCTTAAAAACAAAAAGTATTTTTCATATTGTAAAAAGTGTACTTTTACATATTTTTTAAGGCGTAGGACCCCTCCTGCCCACCAAACGCGCGAGCCCTGGGGCCGTAACGCCTGTTTCCCCCTTGAAACCACCAGTGCGTGTGCGTTCCATAACTCATCCTGGAAATGTAACCTAGCACGAAGCCTGATTGACCCTTATGAATAGTGTTTTAGGTCAAGGATGAGGTGAAGGCTCGAGTATATGTCTTAAGCCCCGGATAAGAGAGCGCTCCTATTGATCTAAGTTACCCTTACGGATAGAGACTATAGATTTCTGTCAAGTTGGAATTTCATTCAAAATTTTGGATTTTTGGGAAGTCTTTTAGTCTGTTTGAACACTTCGATCAACGGTTCCAGTTTCGTTTTGTTTGGTGGAGTACTCGATTTCGAGCGTAGCCTGTTGCCCAGCAAGAGTGAGCAATGTCTTGGCAGAAAGCACATTTACAGGGGTGGTCTCCCGTTGCCTTCCCCCAACCGATAGTATTTATATCGGGCTAGACTCCAGTTGCCTTCCCCCAACCGATAGTTTTTATATCGGGCTAGACGGGATCCGAACCCCACAACCTCTGGCATGTGAGTCCGATTCCTTAACCACTAGACCACTGCGGTTCGAGTACACTCATGCAAGTCTTTTCGGTGTATATTACACTTTTAAAAATTAAGTCTGTGTTAACAATTCCTTACAAAGCCATTAAGGGTGCTTGCTTGATGATCAAAATTGAAGAGACCGATGGAAGGCAATACTTACTCAACTAGTCCCCCCCCCCTAGTCCCCACTAGTCCTCTTCTAGTTAGGGTTAAACAAGAAAAGTACGATCACTAGCTGGATAAAGAAAACTCCATCTCAACTACGGTGCCCCTATAACTAAAACAGCTTCTAGAAAAACACGAATGTGCTCACGTCGTCTTTCAGCGTAATACAATCTAGTTATCACTTAGCTAGGCGTTTTACACAGGTCGTTCATTTCTACTGTAATACTCTTCTCTCCAATGCAAAAGAAGACCGTCTCAGCAGGTGTAGTATGCGTATGTATCTTCATAGACTGATTTTATTTTCCTAACAGATTGTCAAGTCGTAAAGAAAACCTCCGCAGGTAAAAACCACCTCCCAAAGAAAGCCGAAAAGCAAAGAGAGAAATGTACATGCAAAGATACAAGCAAAAGCTTGGAGGAGATGCTGGCCAGCAACGCTACAGCCTCAGAAATGACATTTGATGACGAAGTTATCAATTACATGAGGTCACAACAGAAACACCTAGTAGACTTTTACCAAAAAATTAAATCATTTCATGGGAAGCATCATGTAGCAGCGAATAACTCAGATCTCTTAAGGCGAGCTCAAATAACTTACTCGTTTGAAGAACCTGTGAAATGCGATCCTGAGATATAAAAATTCGAGTACCCATTTTGATTCACTGTTAATGTTCATGTCATGTAGACATTCATGAGCAAAGTCTCTTGAAAGGTTCTTTAAAGTAGCATTGGCTACAAAGCGAAATGTTTTAAGAACCAACATGGGTGTAGTTTCTTTGCAATATGTGGAAGCTATCGCTCGCCTGTTTCAAGCCCACAAATCTTGGATTCTTATACTGATAAATGGTCTTTTCAATAAAAGATGGTTTACAGAAGAACACCTTGATATGTTGGATCGACACACGCAGATACTGTCCTGTAATTTAGCTACGATAATGGTTATCCTTTCAAGAAGCTATTTGGTGACGAGTAATGTATAAGCCTTCAAACGTCAATAGTTGACTGGCCAATGCAGACGAATGCACGATGCTATGGTTTGACTGGAATAGCATTGATGCTAATGTAATAAGTTGATATAGTGAAAAGGATTGCGAATACCACAGTTGCATGAATTCTAGATACAAGTTTCGCAAAGTGCATCGAATATGCCTTCCACAATTTCCATGACCCAATAGGTTGCTGTAGCAATATCAAAATGTATTGAGTAGCTGTTGTTTAGATTATTTTAATATTATTTCATACGTTTCAAGACCGACAAATAATAACTTACATGTGACGAATAAAATGGGAAATCTCCTTAGGAATTAATAACACTAGGTTTTTAGTTGCTAGGCAACTTTCTATTGCTGCTTCATAAGATTCTCAATCTTGTCTGCAAGTATACTGAAGAGACAAGGGTGATATAAAGAATGCAGATTACTGTTATGGGGATTAACTGTTCTTTTGAGGGGATGGTAAGGTGACAACACTCAAAGCATGCTCTGGTCAATGTCGGTTTTGAAGGATGCGGGGCACTAGGCCGAAAAAGTTTGCGGGCCCTATGACGTCATGTATTGCAAGGAAGTTCAGACATGAGCGTACTGCGGAAGTTCCGGAGACACATTATTCCCTTCAGTGGGCATAGTTTCAAGTTTTCACTTACTTCCATGACATTGATATGGACCGTTAGACACATACGTTTTTCTTAGCATTGAAGCGCGGGCGAGGCCTCGGATCATGACCCTGTCGGCCTGCCCCTAAAATTGCCACTATCTCTGACAAGTCTCTACGGAGGAATAACAGTAGCCAAGATGAAACTGCCATCATTGCTCCCCTATTATCATTACTACTTGTGTTATCATTATTATTTTTATAGTGATTTAAATGCAAGTGACTGTTACCAGGCAAGATGCTTCAATTTTGGAATTGTCAATTTCTCACATAAAAATACTTAAGTTGAAGCAACTGACAAAATTCCTGCTGAGATTGATAGTTTGATTTTAGACTCTCAAAAAAAGCCACTCCTGTGCATATCATTTGTCTAAAATTTGATGGCATTCAACCATTTGTAATAATAACGGTACGTTAGTCAAGACTAGTGTATACCTCAAAATGCCAAAATAACTTTCGATGCTTACTAGATATGACACGAAGTGTCACATTAGATTTAAAGGAAATGTACATGGAGAAGACATACACGGCCGATTACTAACATAAGTTGCTTTTTAACATGTTACCAAGAAACGTGAAAGCAAGTATAACTACAGATTTGACATTCTCTGGTATATCTTGACCCTTTTAGACATGCTTGTCGATAGCCCAGACTTTCCCTTTAAGAGAAAAAACAAGTTTGGTTTTGATATTGTAGATCGCTTCGTGAAATTAGTCATAATGAAAACGAAAATTAAAGTTGTATCAGATACAGACGCTACTCTTTTGATAAATTATACCCTTTTCTCAAATTCTGTTCTTTTAAAGTAGAGAAGCTGTTGTTCCAGAGTTGCTTCATAATAAACAGATTCCAGAATTTCGTGGGTTTTATGTTTTAATCTGTACAGTAAAGTTTGCTTTCCTCTGAATCTTAAAATATGGGACGAGGTCTTAAATGCGGAGGGAAAGTGATGACGTCACAAATCAAAAGTTTTGAAAATAGGACGATTTGACTCCAGATATCAAAAGGCAACCCTGGAATAGGCTGTTTCCCAAAATAACAGACCTGTATTGTATATAGTGTTTAAACTAGAGGCGTTTGAATCTAAAATAACTCTGGTCAAAACTCTGTTAATATTCTTTGGATCCTTACGTTAGGATCCAGCATAAAATAACAACGTTTTGTTAGAAAGTTAAAAAACTTTAAAAGCTGATATCTCGGTGTTGGGAAAGGGCACAATTCTCAATTTTTGGCCATTGACGTTCTTACTAATAGGGCAACATGAAAATAAAGTATTTTTTCAATAATTCAAACATCTTTAAAATCGTGACGTCACACTTTCCCTCTGCCTTCTCTTCCAAGAAACATCCATGACGTCACATAAATAATTTCCTTCCCACTCTTACGTATCTGAATAGTTGGAGCATGTCTGCAAGTTCTCTTTGTCATTCTTGTCTTTACGCCCAGTCTCTTCGAAACGTTGTCTTTGGCTGCAAAGTTCACCTTAATGGAGCCTTTTACAACTGACGTTGTGATTCTGTTTCAATAGTTCTACCCGTATTCCTCCAATCAGATTCAAATCTATATTTTGTGTATGTCTCCCTATCTTTTTCAATTCTATCTTGTCTTGACTTGAATTGTCCTCACGCCCTTATCTAGTTGGAAGAGAGGACAGGAAGCTTTTTGCTTGCGAACGTAATCTTGGATTAAAAATGATATAAAGTGTTAACTTTGATTGGAAATCTTTAAAACATAAATCTTTGAGTGCAAAATCCCCTATCGACTAAGATTATGCCTTCGTTCATCTGAGTGTAAACCCTACAGCTTGCATTGCTAAAACAGCGAGATGCTTTATAGAAATGCTGAACATCCTGTATGTAACAGATTGGAGAGCTTATATCGTATATTTTCTACTTATATTATTATATTTTGTAAATGAGATTGGGAATAGTGCAAACCTGATTTACTTGTTTGCTGATTTTGTACTGTGTGACTATATCATACTCGTTTCAATATACCGATGTTAATACGTGACTGTTCGAATGTAACTCAGTTATGTATAGAAAGAGATATTTCAAGTTTTAAAAATAAATAATAATCTATCACTATTAAAGACCAGAACAATATAGCTTTGATGTCTGTTTGCACTATACTGCACAAGCTACAAAATCCACCATTTCTATCAGTTGTCGCGATACAATAGCTGTACTACCTTTGTTCCAAGACCTTTTAAATTCAAAATATTTACATGGCTAATTTACTACCGCGTACCCGAGAATTCGAACATACCTCCAATAAAGGCCGCCCTCTGATAAAAGCCGCATCATGAAAAGGTGCGTTCATTAAAAAACAGATCAAATTTTATAATTTCACAAACTACAAGCACTCAGTAACGAGGTATACATCGTGCTAGATGATACTTACTTGTAATGTTCGCATTTATCACACAATCCTTTAGTTGCGTTTTTTGAAACATTAGTTGTTTTACATAATCAGTCATTTTGTAATAAGCGTCGCCCTCTGATAAACGCCGCCCCTTAATGAACGCCTCACCTAAAACTTGAACTTTTTGATAAATGCTCCCGCGTTTATCATAGGAAATACGGTATCTAATAAAAAATAAGGACAGTAATTGGCCGATACAGAAAAATAGCAAAAGCATATATTCCACAAGATAATAGATGACGGAATGCCTGAACGATTATTATGATAATGACAATAATAATATCGTCGATGATAATGCGAGCATTTGCCAGGATTCTATTCGCATGATCAGGCTAGACAGAAAACGCATGATGAAAATCTGATCGATAATGAGTAATGGTATTTTAAATCACTATTTTTATTCCTTACTTTTCGGAGACCAAGTAATTTGTTCAGTTTTCGTCCACTCTGCTTACAGGTTTGAAATTTTGTACTTCATGTCCTTCCTATGACATCTCGTTTGTATTGCTTCTTACAGAACTCAGAGCATATGGTGCATGTAAAACTAAGAAAAAAATAGAGTGCAGGGGAAAGAGCACTGGACATTTTGATAAAAATGGAAGAGGGAGACTATAGAGGGGGCATTGGGCATCATAGATCCCGCCCATAGTAAAAAGGGGCAAACGGGGTAATTCCCCAACTGCACAAAACTCTTAACCCCTCCACCTCGGAAAGAAATATTTGATAGAATGTGTAGTTAAACCTATTAAGTGCAAGGCTTTTAAGGTCTGTGTAAGCCCGGGAGGGGAGGATTTTCTTGAGTAACTCAAACTTTTTGGGGGTATTTTGATACCAAGTTTGGCTCATGATTTGTAAGTTGTAACTACCGCAAACTGCACTCAATGAATAGACAGTGTTTCCTCTGATCGAATATATAGTGAAACACTAAAAACTAACAAAAAAGAAGGATACAAAGATTCGACTTCCAGCAAAGTCGTCCACTTTCAATATCCCTTCGTTCGATTCATTCAGACTCATGAGGCTAAAATTGATTTTAGGGCATGTCTGTTGACTTCACGTCGCTTGTCTGTTAACACCCAACTGGAGCTCAGACTACTTTCGGATCAGATCACATTACGTTCAGACTATCCATAAGGGCTAAGAGTAAAAACATATTTATCATGATGTCGCAGAAATATGCTATGACGTCATTATCTATTATCAATCTTGGAATTTAGCTGAGCAGGTTATTACCTAAAATAGACATGAGTTTTCTTCGTTTTAACGAAAATATGATGGATTTAAAGTATGGAAAATGTAAGATAGTAAACCGACCAAATGTGCATATCAGGGAAAACTGAAAAGTAAGGAGAAAGTAGATGCTGATCATAAAAAGGAGTATTGAAAACAATTTCTAAACAATGAAAACACACCAATATCTTTTGCTACAAATTAGGGTAAGATAAACAGTAACGAAAAGTCGTAAAATTAAAGTTCTCTATCAATTTCATTTAGAAACGTATGAGGGAAATATTTGCAGCTGGCAAAGTGAGATAATCCACCTCATTCCTAATGTTCATTGACACGAGAAATTTCTGCCCCAAGACTTCAGAATTTGTTGAACAGGGGGCATTATTTTCATTTGTACTTTATTTTCCCCTATCACTTTGTAGTGACCTTGCCCCGCTGCCCTGGTGTACTAGCCACCGCTGCACTACATCTGATTGTGAAAATGTAAGTAGTGGTGGCATCAACCTACTTTTCACGATTTTCAAGTAGGATGATTAAAGAGTTCGACATAATGAGTCATCAGTGCATCTAACAATCTGCAAAAGGCACTGCGACTCTCGAACGTGTTTAAACCGCCGATCTTGTAACTTGCAAATACCACTGTGGTGGCCACAGCCTCTTAGAAGTTATTCATATTGCATAGTAAATTATCTACAATGAAGAGCCGTATTCGTGTCTTAAAGTGTTATTTAGCTGACGTCGCACTTTGAGGATCTTATCATCTTCTTAACATAAGGTTTTCTTTCCCACCAGTAATATTTTCATACCCCCTTTCTAAAGTAAGGGCACAATCCTTCAAGACGAGATACAATGTGTTGTGCAGATTGTAAAACTGGTTTTACATCCTAAGCCAAGAGCCTCGCATACATGAACTGTTTGACATTGAAACGAGAAATATATCATTTATTCCCCTACCAATTATCTTCACATCTCTGTGTTGTCAATAACAACTTTTAAATGAACTGGATCGTAATCTCTGATCATACCTCCTGATAAGCAAATAGGCACCCCCAGAGAGGCATAAAAACATAAGCTCTCCGGGGCACAGATATCATTGAGATTGCTTAATGACCTAAGCCATTTATTGATATATATTTTTACAAGTTTTATAATTTGTACAATATTTTTACAATGAACTGAACTGCACCCCTTCCCATATCTTCAGTCGCACCACATTCATCTATAACAGATAACATCTAAGAGATCATAAACAGTCACTGGAAATTTTCAAGGCTCATCTTAAAACCCATCTGTTCATTAAAGCATACAG
>JAAAKL020016077.1:0-11196 GCA_010016065.2 Carybdea cf. marsupialis auct. non (Linnaeus, 1758)
TTATCAAAATACCTAGAACTACTTTTCGTTCGTTCGGCCACGCGTGCTTTGGAAATCAACTGTTAATTACAGACTGACCAAATAAAGTAAATACTTTAATGTCTGGAATATAGAAGTTTCTAGACAACCACGTGACTTACACACTTGCTACTATCATAACAACGCGCACTTGACTTGGCACGAGAGGACAAATGTTTTGAACCAAATCTTGTGGGTGGCAGTTTCCCAGAGGGAGTTTTCCGGTTGGGATATTTCCTAGGTGGGAGTTCTCCAGGAGAGAATTATCCAGTGGGAGTTTTCTGGGTGGGAATTTTCAAGGAGGGAATTTTTGGGAGGGAGTTTTCCGGGTGGGAGATTTCCTAGGTGGGAATGATCCAGGAGGGAATAATCCGGTGGTAGTTTTCCAGGTGGGAGTCTTCTGGGAGGGAACTTTCCGGAACCCGCAATATGCAAAGATGATAGTAACTTTATTTGCTGCTTGCAAACCATTAATATGCTGTTTTATTATGCTCACTTGCTAGTGTTTTTTTGTTGCTCCTTGGTGCTCCTTGATGCTCCTTGGTGCTCCTTGATGCTCCTTGATGCCCCTTGGTCACTTTAGGCGTTCCTATGTTTGTCCTAGGGATTACTGGTGTTCTAAGGTTCTCCTTGGTGCTCCTTTGTTACTCTGTGGTGCTCTTTGCCATTCATTTCTTGTTCATAACTTGCAGCACTTTAATGTAAACCTGTTCTTGTTGGTTTTCTTAGAAACTTCTACGCTTAAACTATGTGAGAGAGAAATTTCCAATTCTTTCAGACTGTTCATAGCCTGGGAAAAGGCTGCGCATTTCATAAGGTGTCAAAACATTTGTTTTTCTCGGCCTCTGTTATTAAGCTCTTAGAAATGGATTGTGTATTTTCTTGACTGCACGGTATGTAATGAATTATTTCCAGCACGAAATAGGGCGATTAAAGTGTCAGTTGATAAATATTTAAAATGTTAAGAACTGTCATAAATGGTCGAGTATATGTGGCAATTGTGAATTGTTTTTAGAGCAGGGTGTTAGTGAAGATAAAATTTTGTCTAATAATTATAACAGATCTTCGATTATGAAAATTGACAAAGAATGGTCTCTATTCTTAACGTAATAAGGCACCGCGTTTAATGGAATAGGTATCGAAGAGAGAAAAGGTAGAGAGTACACTACTGACTGTAAACCAATGAAAATGTAATCAAGCGTGCACTGGCGTACGCATGAATTTTTCATGAGGAGGTAGCCCAAGTGGGACAATTTTAGGCCGCGCCAAAGAAATTAAAACCATCATTACTGAGAAGGCATGTTTCGTCTTTTGTTTGATAGCTATCACGTCATAACATCCAACAATTAATTTAAGTTTTTAGCATTCCATGGCCGCCATGGCCTTGTCTATGAAATGCAAATTTCGAACTCGAACATGCACATGTGAGAGCTCGGATACGTTCAACATCTTTATTGTGAAAACTTTAACAAATATAATAATATCAGAAAAGGGTATTTTGCCAATGCAAAGCTAGCGCCTAAAAAATGACAATGATATCAAGTCATATACTAGCCTCTCACTTGAAGAGTCTATCTTGTGGTTTACATTATCTATCATAAGCAATTAATTATGTACTTGAGAATAAACAAGGCACAATTAAAGCATGCCTTTAAAATTAAGTAAGGGTGGCCTTAGAGCTTGATTTTTTTTAAGAATACTGTATTATTATGAAATGCATATATCTTCAGCCACCTTAATTGTTCAGAATTTTGCATTTCCGCTAATCTTTGATGCATCACTTTTATTCCAGGTTTTGTATCTTTTCAAAGAGAGCAATGAGAAGGATAAAGCTGTGTCGGAAGAGGACGCTCTTGACATTATTGGTGCTGACTGCATTCACGATGATGAGTACTCAACTGTTTCTCAACGGCTCCATAGATATGTTTTTGGCCGAAGATATAAGTAACTTCAAACATCCATTGGAGGTAACCAGGTCTACTTCTTTATAACTCATACGTGTTAGGTGTCAGTATCGGTAATATTAATGTCAAATATTTTCAGAGATTCTAGTTTAACCCCCCCTCCTCTGAAAAGATTAGTTAAACAGACTGAAATATACACGAAATAGCCCAACCAGTTTGTACTTAAAAGTTTTATTCGACTGAGAGTCCTCAGAGAACGTAGTTGTCAGAATGAACCACCAAAAGGAGGAAATGAAAGTTATAACCAGATGAGTTTTCGAATAGCCAATCAGACTTTGGACTACCACATTTGTGTTTGTATTGGCCAGCCAGTTTCTATAGAACGTAGCAAGTAACCGAAAAGGTCAAATGAAAAAATAATTTTTTTCTGTGAGGCGGGAAAAAGTTTGATCAAAATTGTTGGGCTACTTGGTGCAAATTGTAATTTTCCGTACCATAAATATACTAATAGAATCATGCGAGAGGATAGATAATTGGCTGAATGCACAATTAGATAGTTGACTAGATAGACAGATAGATAGATGGATATGGATAGAAAAAGAAATCATACAATAGAAATAATTGTGACGTCATAGAGAGTTTCGGAATTAAAAAGAGTATGTAATCTAAGATTTCTGCAAGCAGCCTCTTGAGTTAATTGTCCGTGCTTATTGTATCGTGTATTCTGTGATAAACCCTGTGATGCTAGAGGAGTTTCTTTGATTTCTTACTTGAGGAGTTCTATATAATTTCACTTCAGCTAAAAGAATAATACGGTCATACTAAAGTCTTCTCACGTCATAGCAATCTACATCCATTATGAAACTTCTTTTTATGTGAGATTGATCGGTAGGTCGATCGATAGCAAATATCTAGACAGACAAGGAAGAGATGATGGCTACTACGTTTACCTATTCTATGTATATTACTTCTATGATTTCCTCTATTCCTCCTACAAGTGTCGTCTCGCCTTTCCCATCTCTACTATTATATTATTGAGGCTCATGTTGCATGCAAGGTGTTCCAAAAACAGCGAGCACATGGGTAAGTCCGATTCCTTAACCATTAGACCACGGCGGCTCTCTCTTCCTTCATGGAGTTTCAAACTACTGGATCTCTCATATGCTGACGAATTTGTGGACCGTTGATGATCCCTGCTTTTAATTTCTATACTGTCAAACCAGGAAAAACCGTGCACAAGTATATAAAGCAGTTGCCATCCTCATTGATAGCCTTAGTGAACTGCTACCTCAAGACAAACCTGATGTGAAGTGGCGGAAATAAAATCCTGCTTCGGTTTGTAAGGGGCTCATTGGCGAAGATCCTTGCTCTGCAAAATATCGGTTTCTCTTGTATAGCCATTCTTTGGGTACTTCTGATCTCGTCCAGTCCATAGTGTCCCACATACACAGGATGGGTGGTTACTAGGTGATTTCATATCCCAGCATATTAAACATCTTATCAGGTTGGACAAATCAACCCGCTGCTCATAGGAATCTTTTCCAGCACGTACTGCACCTCTTCATGCTGTTCTTTGAGAGTTGGTAAATACGTAAGAGGTTTGCCAATGTGAAGTAAAACAAATTAGTGATTGCTTGATGCTGTCTCCTCTCTATGGGCATGTGCGGTCTTACACTTAGTTAATATCTTTTTACTATTTTTCACCCTGTTCAAGGCCGAAGCCACTACTAGGAACGGGGTTCTTTTATTCCTTCGGTCTACTCATACTTGCAGCCCCCTCTTTGTCCTATCTCTCGTAACATAGTTTTCCCACTTCAAGAGAGCAGCTGAGAGAGTACAGTATCTCCAGGATCGTGGCAGAAAAGCTCAGGATCGGTTTGAACTCACGACCCTTGGATTGTGACTTTGACATTCTACCACACCACTACAGTGTAAGTTTATGTAAGAGCCGAGCAACATCAACCCAGCACATCATGCACATTTTCTCTGAGACCAAACGTCGGCAGTCTTGATGTCTGCTAGTATGGAATATGATGTGAGTACTATTAGAAGGGAGGCTTTTGTCGTTCAGTCTTGATGCCAAGAGTTTGGCTAAGGACTTATGCTAACTGAGATCACAAAGTAGATCATTCAGCTCATTATGAGGAAATATTGTATAACATAATCATCAATAGAAAACTCATAATCTTCAACTTCTTTAACAATTAAGGATTCTTCCTTTAACATCAGGAACATATTTAAAGAAAGGTAATGGATTTTCAATATTCTAACACTTGATACTATGGATGCTAAACTTTGATCATGTTGTGACTCGTAGTCTTTATTTTTTCGAGAGGAACTTCTCCAATCTTCAGACTAATGGACTCCGGGATTTTTCAATAACTTATGCTGTACGATTGCGGATATCAATGGAAACTGGGATCAACGTGTTCGAGAAGTGGATTGGTTATGATCTTTCTTGCAAATAAGGTGGTGATGACGCTGTTGCGGGCTGAGGTTAATTGGTGTGATGTGTTGTTAAGATTGAGGTAATGGAATCTCATTGCAGCGGAATACAGGACGGCGTGCTGATTATAGTTGTATCAATGACACAGACGTAACAGTCAGTGACATGGTTTGATGGTTCCTTCCAATTCTTTGGAGTTCAAGAGTTTAACGGTGTCCTTGTTCCTTTGGTCCATTGACGCAGATTCTGGGTACAGCTCTTCCTAAGCATGTAAGGTACCTTCATGCAAAATGGTTATGAGAAGTGGACTTTATAAAACTGGTGACCAGTTTTCTGTTTTGAAGAAGAGCGCATTTGCTACAGACGTAGCAGAAGACATTGGGGCGCCAGTCTAAGAAAGGGAATTCTGTCCTTTTATTTTCGTGAATAGGATCCGAGCGTGATGATATAGTTGACAAATGCTAGTTTTCTGACAATTTGAAAAAGAATCTGACTTGTAAAAGAAGTAGTGCGAGTAGTGGATAAGGTGAATAAATACAAGTGGCCCTACCCCCCCCCCCCGCGGTGCCGCTAGTGGTAGAAGACACTTGGCTTATATCTGCAGGCCTCTATATATAAAGCCATTCCTTACGATGGGTAAATTAAAGTACGTAGACTCAATATCAAAATACAAAAAAACAGTAACAAACTTGATCCAAGAATTGAGTTGTGTTCATACAAACCTTGCTAAAATTATCTCACTCTTATATGTTGTTCACAAACCAGAAGGAAATCCTTACAGCAAATTTAAATTCATCAGTAATACATTTGTAATATTAGGTTGTAAAATTCTCAGAAAATACATATTTCAAGAAATACGATTTTTTTCCAAAATACAAAGTAAAGATATCGTGCTCAAAAACACAACATGTCCAAGTGGCAGCATATCAAGATTTGTACCACGTTTAGCCGATCTGATATTTTGACTCAGAATATCAAAATAGTCAAAAACCTGCTAAAATGCCTGTGACACAAAATTTAGTGGAGACTAGTTTAATTGACTCATTCAGCTTTTAAACGTGACGAGCGTCCATAGTGTAGCATCTTCAGTCTTATAAGAAGCCTGGATTTCATGTGTTGTAGATCTTCAACGATCCTGGCCATGTGATGCTTACAATGTAGGATAAAGATGATTTTTTAAAGATGGGTGAATTGCGGTGACTATCAGCAACCATCACCTTTAAACCAATAGGTTTGCCTGTTGCGATCATCTCCTGTGATTGCCGATGGGAAAGTCCAAACCAGACTACCATCCGTGACGTGTCTAGAGTTCAGGTCTTTTATAACAGTGGCACGATAAACATACTTAGAATAAGGTACTTTATTTTACCAGGTAACATGACAACATGGAGTTATATAGGACTGGAGCTTATAGATGTCAGCTTCTGTCCGTAGCTCTCTCTCGCAGCTTATTATCCAACCTTTAGGCCTTTTTCTTTTTATGTGCGGAAGATGTTTTCACTGAACTTGCAGGCGTAACATAGCTACTTTGACAGCGTGAGGCTGTATAAGGGAGGCGGTAAAAAAGACAAACTGTGCAATGGATCAGACACCCGCCAATTTGTATCAAACTTTACTTATTATTAAGTGTACGCACATCTGAAACTTTAATTTATCATGGAATCGCGTTTAAACTTGAAGACTTTGGATCTTTTCATTATTTTTCCACAAAATTGGGTTTGGGAAAAGATGGTGCAAACTTTTTTATTAAATGATGTTCAGGGTGATCGATATCATTCGGGATATTTAGATTGGAGAATTTACGTCATCCAAATATACTTGTCATATATCAACTGTTACGAAATGCAACTAGGTAATAGTGGGTTGCAACAATAGGTTAGCCTCGCTTTCAAGAGAGTTTGTCATGATCAATACTTTTTACTGCTAACAGCTTTTCTAGTATTGATAAAATTTGTAAAGAGAAAGTTCTGTTGATTCTGAGTAATACTTCCTTGCTTTATTCAAGTATTTTAGTGAACGTTGTCTGTTTTTCTCTACCAGCTGGACTTTGACACAGTCATACATGATCTTAGAAAAGGGAGCCCAATACATGTCCAGCCTATCAACGTGCCACCCTTTCAGTTTCAGAAAGCACCGAAATGTAATTCAGTGGCAGTACTAACAGTAATTGTAAAGTCGGCAGTGTGCAATTTCTTTTATCGACATACAATCCGAAGTACATGGGGGAACGTTAGGAATATCCCTGACAAAGTTAGAGTTTTTTATCATGTTGGAATCACAAATTATACCAACTGCTATCTCTCATTAGAGCACGAATGGCAACTGTATGGTGACATTATTCAATCGACTTTCATTGATAGTTATTACAACAACACGTATAAAACCATCATGGGACTGAGATTCATTTACAAACACTGTACAAATTCCAAGTATGTGCTGTACGTCGATGATGACTATTATGTATCAATAAGCAACGCAATAACATTTTTGCGCCAAATGGAAATGGAAAAGAAATTACAGAGACTGTGGGCTGGTTACGCATCAATAAATGCTACACCAAACAGGAGAAAATGGATATATTCAGGAAAGTGGACAGTGACTCGAGATGAGTATAGGTACAAATTTTACCCGACATTTATGCACGGAGGTAAGTTGACTGTGACTTCAGCCTTTTTTCTAGAGTCATGAACTTTCTTCTTAGATTCTCTAATTATATCTTTCTTCGGCGATTGTTTCATTTTCTTAATCTTAGTCCTATCTCTCATTTCCTTACTTTGTGATTTTATAAAATTTTGATTTTTTCTGTTTCTTTCTCTCTTCTTATTCTGTTATGGTTGGGAAAGAATTCTGGATTTATAAAACGTATGTTACCAGGTATTTAAACTAAAGGCTACTCTTTCATTGCGTTAGCTAGCAACCACAGGGATACAAACAGTTCAACTTCATTGTTGATGAGAAGTAAATAAATTTCGGAAAGACTTGACTGAACTGCAGTATGGTTAATGACGAGGATTCCTCAGTCTAGTGCGAGGTCATCTCATCATTGCAGGAGGGGTCATGTAAATAGAGCAGGTTTATTTAGACTGATTTATAGTTTTATAACTATTATGGAATGTCTGATAAAAGCAAAGTCATTTTTTTCAAATCCTCCTTTTTGTAAAACACCAAAGTCCAGGGCTTCGTAAAATTTCGGAGAATATTTTGACCTTTCTTATGGATTCGAAACCGAATTGTTTCAGATCCAGCTCGTACCTATGCTGTACACTTTACCCATACCCCCACGAGATATAAGCCAAATGTTCATTATACGCTGTATTCAAATGCACTAGACGCCTTATGTCCTTCCATGGCGTAAGATGTTAAGGCACTATAGAGCCAATGGCGGTTTTGGAAGGTGCGAGACACCGGGCGGTTTTGGAAGGTACGAGACACCGGGCGGTTTTGGAAGGTACGAGACACCGGGCGGTTTTAGAAGGTACGGGACACCGGGCGGTTTTGTAAAGTACGAGCAAATTCTTCCCGTGCCGATACTCAAAGTATCGATTATTAGAAGCGTATCAAGGCAAGTCTTGAGAGGAGAGTGGGGGAGGGAGGGGGAGTTAAATCCATACGTCGTCGTTTGGGGGGTAGCTTGTTATGAGTTTTTCTGGAGGAAATGGGACATTTTATAGCTTAGAGCGACTGTTAAGGCTGTTTTCTGACAATTACTTCATACTAACATACTAAAGTTATGTAAAATAAGGGAATCTCGCTATTTCATCATTCTGTGAGTGTGGAGCCAAGGCCCAATGCCCCCCAATTAATACGCTTCAGTCAACGGACTTCCACTGCTACACATTCCATACTTTGCTGACAGAGCTATATCAAAGTACAAGCGAGGTGTGCACTCGTCACTATCAATCATCCCAGTCCTGTAATACATTCGCTGTGCCTACGAGATCCTAAACGTCTCTTTCCGACAACCAACAGTAGTCTTATTTTATTGGGAGATACTTAAAAGACATTATAAAATAAAGAAAACACTCCAGTAATACGCCTTGTTTGTAAAATACCGGCCGAGAATCTTATATCTGTTCGTTGCTCAAGTTGTATTTTACCAATTGTTAGTACAAACTTCACATGACATGAATGAACGTTGACAAAGTATTCTTTAGCAACTTTGCCCCTGCCGAGGCCTTGTTTGTTGGGTAATTATAGATCTCCATCTGGAACAATAGCCATCAATATGTAATTATATAGACGTATATCTCATTCTAGTCGATAGGGGATGGCCCAGATCAACTAGTTCAGCTCGGGTTGAAATTAACAGAAAACGTAGTTATTGATATTTTAGAAATGCAGACTGAAAGGTTTTTTATTTGCACATGACATCGAAGATATTTCTTTGGTAATTTTTGCGACTGTCTTTGGCAAGCCTCTTCATCAACAACGTTTGCTGTCCTACTATTCTATGGTTGTCATTCAACGATAGAAAAATATACGTGGCATGTTTCAAATAATTAACCAAATATTTTTACAATTTCCGAATGCTCATTTTACTGTTTTAAGCCTTTGCCTATTGATTTAATTACAAATATACAATATCATTATTCATAACAGAACGATTATCGTAGTATGCCAGAGTGCTCGATGCTTAAATGTAGAGCGACACATAGAGAGAAACGCTTAATTTAACGCTACAGTTGCACGGACAATATTAAGACTGTAATTAACGGACATAACGCGACAATTATGGCTAGGAAAAGACGGACTGAGAAACCTGTACAGACAGTACTGTGCAACTGCAGGGTGAAGGACTGCTGTCCCCTTCAGGGCAAATGCCTCACCAGTTGTGTACGAAGCAATGGTATCTATTAACGACAGCGACGGGGACAAACACTATATAGGTATTGTAGGGGGGCACGTTCAAAGAAAGATACAGTAACCATACGAAATCTTTTAACAACCGACGTTACGAAACTGAGACGGAACTATCCAAAAGTATTTGGAACCTGAAAACGAAAAACATCTATTACGAAATACAGTGGACGATACGTAAACAAGTCGAACCGTACACAGGTGGTCGGGGGCGGTGTAACCTTCGTCTAATAGAAAAACTTTTTGTGTTGAAAGCCGACAAAGAGTCCCTCCTGAATAAGAAACAGACATAGTGTCTAAATGCCGTCGTCTAAATCGTTCATTGTTCGTAACTTTGTTGGTGTAACTCAAGTACGTGTGTTGCAAAGTGACCTGTTAAATTTGCCTGAAGATCGTGAAAAACGTGAATCTCAGAGTAGCAGATCTCCGTGTTTTTCTTTAGCGTTTCTCTCTAATTATAAATTTCAATATGTTACGACATATTGCTATATGATATGATATCATATTACATATATGTCATCATCATTATATGTTATTATACATTATTATATATCATTATGAATAATTAAACGCTAATATAAATAATAACATATTATCATATGTTATATTTCTCATTATCTCTCAGGGGCCTGGTTTTGCAGCTGTGGGTGTTGAAAGTAACATAAATTGTCATTTTTATATAGATGAGCGTTTGCAATATTTTTTTCTTAACATAATGAATAGAAATAATGAAGGATAGAACATGAAAGTCAAGCGGAGACTGCCTTTTACTCTAGAGTAACTACGATGATATTTTAGTAACGCTTTTGCTTAATGTTGAAGCTCTTTTTAAAATTGTTCTCAAGATTTCTTATCCACTCATCTACTGTCGATAAATATAACGACCTGTTCCTCGCCATTTTTTGCTTAGATTTTCTTTGTTGAATCTAAACTATAAAGAGCTATTCGACAGCTAGGCTGTTTAATTGATTAGTCTTTTTCCATCCCAATGTTACTATTACTGATTACAATAGCATGATTTGCTTTTATTTATCTTTTGTAGGTGCTTACCTCATGTCATTTCGCGAGGTCAAAGATTTCTACCTCGTTTCCATGTATACCAAATTCATGCGATTCGATGACGTATTCTTAGGCATTGTGGCTAGAAAGTTAAACATTTTGGGTTTACACGATCCGGTGCTATTTCCTCGTCCAGATGGAATTAAACATTTTTTAAATGCAAATGACCCGAGGATAAAGTTAGCTATCGCTACTCATAGGTTTGGAAGTGCGAACGAGGTACGAGAAGTTTGGAATTATCAGAACTTAAACACTACAGCAAGGATCGCAGAGACACCGTGAGGACGGACCAAGGTGATATAGGATATAAACCGGTGGTGCTAGTTTGACTATTTTTCATCCTACTTGATTTTTGAAGACGAAACTATTTTACAATTGTATATTAAGACAAGATCAAACCACCACCAAAACGTGGACAAAGTCGACCCCCGTCTACCCCTGGCGTAACTATGTCATGCTGCACATATAAACCCCATTCTATAGTGTCACGTTGACGCAAAGAATCCCCTCTATCAAACCTTCTGAGGAAAGATTTTATGGACTCTAGAAAACGTATTTTTATTCTTCAGCAACGAAGTGTTTGTGTATGATTAATCCAAAATAACGTTTAGCCAATCCGCCTCGAGTGACGCCCAAACGTCCCCATGGCAACAACATCAAACGTGTCATAAAATAAAATTACCGCTCATGTCGCCATTTGCATATTTTTTATAGTTGTCAAAGAGATTTACTGGACCGAAGATGTCCAAGATATATTTTTAATAACGCAATAAGGAACACTGTTTTTCTGTATTTTTCTTCTTTTTCCTATTTATATCGACGTGACTACTTCCTGCTTCGTTTCATCTTTCTATTCAACGTGACTACAATTCATGTACGCTACACGAATTTAACATGGCTACTACCTATTTA
>JAAAKL020016078.1:0-11196 GCA_010016065.2 Carybdea cf. marsupialis auct. non (Linnaeus, 1758)
ATTTGGATGAAATCTATTTCTACCAGCCACTTCAAAAATATCTTTATCATTACGTGGTGAAATGCCACAGGTCAAACTTTTTCGTATTGACTTCGTTTAACTCTGGCAGGACAATACTTACTTGTGCTACCAATGAAAGTCCTCTTTCAACGATGAGCACAGTCGAGTTCACATCTTCGGGTGTTACAGCGGGACGGGGACTCAAACCTCTGAATATCATATCACGTGGGTTAAGAGTCAACCAGTCTTACCACTCGGCCACTTCTGCCTCGTTACGGTTTACTCTCTTAGCTAAACCCAGTGGCTTTGTCGCAAACTGCGACAATGTATTCATCTTTGTCTTTTATTAACACCAATGCTTAGATAAAGTTATCATTTATTTTTACTATTATATATAATACCTTAAAATTTCATTCTGTAAGCTATTGATTATATTTTTGTCTTTTGGGTTTCTCCGAAGATGAAATAACAACTTCTGTCCTGTAGAATCATAGGAGCACCTATACAATAAGGGCATGTAACAAATCAACGTCTCTCAGATATACTGTCTAAAAAAGGCCTCCAATAATTTTCCGGAAGGCGGTCTATTTTTCTGTTTCCAGTTAGTCGACATGCCTTCTTTTATTGGGAAGTTAGCGTATGTTGTAAACTAACTATCTACGACAGGAGAAGCTTCTCTGCTTTGACCTAACGGTTTTCGACTGTGCACATTCTGTATCAGCTGACACTCCCTTCCTTGAATTCCCCTTAGTCATCTCACCTCGAAAGTAAACAAATATATACAGTTCAAAAATAGAGATTGTTTGTAACACCACCTTCTGGGCATCAGGAACAATAAGCAAACATAAGGAAATAGATACCGAGTGACTAACCTGCCAAGTGATTGCTATATTTTTACCCCAGCACAAGTGATATTTCGTAAATTGTATCAACTAACAAATTAAACCTGAACCTTTTTATCAGACAATGCTCACAGCAAATGGTCTGGATTTAAAGATATGAGGTAAAATTAACGATAAGTCCCATATACACAGTGCAACATGTTGTATCAACATGTTGAACACAACTCGTTTTGATGACCTTGTCTTGCTGTACAAGTGGGTTTCACTACTGCGTTTTTATTTGGAACAACAACAATTTTTTTATGTGTTAGAGAGAAGTGGGACAACTGAAACTTGGGTAATTCTCCCATTCTCGTCATAAAACGTCTAAGAAATATTGTAAGTTCTTTCTTAGCCTCCCTCCCTCTCGTATGACCCTCATAAGTGCACCGCCCCTTGGCTGATTTGCCACAACATGTTGTGAGAAGCAGAACCTGTTCTATTCTAACATGTTGCGTACAACAAAAGTTGTACAACTTGGTTCGTTTACACGATGCAACATGTTGGGCGCAACATGTTGTATCAACATGTTGCACCGTGTAGATTGGGCCTAACAATGTGCCTAGTTGCATGCATGTCATGAAAGTCTAAAGAATAACTTATCAAATCTGTGTTTTCTTGAGTGTTACCTGTCTGGTAGTGATTACTTAACACAAACGTGCAATCAATGAGAAATTGTGATGATTTGTGTCTTTTCCACCCTTTTTCTGTGGGTGCGCTTAATGAAGAGAGGGCGCTTGTGCTTCAAAGTTGTGCGTATTCGTGATGTGCAAAATCGAAGGGGATGAGGTGAAGTGAATAAATACGGTAGAAATTTGTTCCAGTGAAAGACCTGGATACATTGAGTAGCTAAATTGATATATCACTATCATATATATAATATATAAATATGATATATATTTATTATAAGATTAAGCTCCTACCTTCAGTTGGCTCAAGAAGTTTATCCAAGTCCCAAATGGAGCAGCCAGCAACTCTAAGATGGTTCCCCGATTCGTGGATGATACTTGATCCCAGTTTCGTGCTTCTAAGAGTAAAGTTAAGTCTACCATCCTCTCTTATCTGGGATTTTAATTCTTCTCTGTGTTTCTTCCACTCGGAGAAATTCTTAATGTTACGGTATTTACGAAGGAACGAACTTTTTGAACATAGAGACCTCTTAAAGCGAGGTGACGGTGATTGAGTACTTCCTCTTTTAAACTTTTTGTGGAGCTTGCTACCAAAGCTTCCCGTTTTCTCTTGTGTGTTCCGAGACGCTACAATTTGAGTGTATGAAGACTTTGGTGTAGTGGCTAGGTTTTCTTCCTTGTTCGTGGCGTTGAGAGACACGGGCACAGCAGGCATATTCAAATTTTCATTCCCATCCTCTGCATCGATCGCGGAAAAGTCATTTGCGCTGATTGATTCAGAAAATAGCTTGGGTTCCGCTAAACGAGGTAGTACGTCCTTGCAGACGAGGGAGACATCTCCGTTAATATCTATCGATGCAGTAGAGTAACCCTGTTCATGTATTCCCGCCCTCCGACAATTTATGGGAACCACTTGACTATCCGTGCTTTCCTCCTCAGCATTCGGTAAACCGCCTTCCCCTACCTGCTTGAAACACGGCCGAGTCCTCTCCTCTACCGTGCCAACTTCCAGCAACGGATTATGCTCCTTATTGGAGACATCATCTTGATTGATGGTAGACAGAAGAGGACTGGTCTTAATTGGAACTTTGGCCTCCCCATCATGTCTTGTAAAACTTTTGTGATCTTCTGATAAATCTCTCTCTGGGACAACTTGTGAATGGACAGAATCCTTCTCTTCACCTACATTTTCTTTACATGTTTTGATAAGATTATCAAGTCGAGAAACACGGATCCTCAGATCTGAGTTTACTGGGCCTTTGTACTCACCTAGCGACACATATCGATTGAGAAATTCTGAAATTTGCTCACTTGAACACTGGATCAAACTATCTTCAAATAATGGGACATCGATCGCATACAGATCTTCTTTATTGTTTTGTGATTTGCCATCGAAAGTTAAAATGTTTGTATCTTCAGTTTCAATCGTCTTCTCATTCGTTGTCATCAATTCATACTTTGAAGGGCCACCCGCTTTAATGCTGTCTAACGGGCAATTATTGGCAGCGCTCGGCTCCATCCTGTCAGGATCGGAAATATCCCTTGTTTCAACGTTCTCGCGCCCAACATCTTGGCTTCTACAAGCAGCGGCAAAAGCTAGTCGTTGTCCATTGTGTGGAACTACAGTTAACCCTTGCATGGATGGAAGCAGTTTAACTCGAACTAACTCACGTTCTGGAGGGACAGTATATGCTTTACAAGATACTGCCTGACCTGCAGCCTTGTAGCACTCCGACGTAAGCTGGCTCAAACTGGATGCTTTGCGGCTACTTCCTACAGCGCCACCCTCTACGGAAGGCAGGACAATAACTTTTCCAGCTAAGTCCGCAGGAACTAGATAAAGAACATTAGTATCCTTGTTCAGAATCTGCACTCGCTTAGGTTTCGCCTCTGCATTATTTTCTTTGCCTTGTACTATATTTTGGCTTGCGGTGCTGTTTGGAGGAGATTGGTGAACACTTTTACAGTCGCTCTTCGCTACCTGGTGTTTAGCGTTGCCCCCATCGCTGCTTTGCGAAACACAAGGTGTTTGTAATGTTTTACTATTCTTACTATGTCCAGTCTTTCGTCTCTTAATATCCGCTAAGGGGTCTTCGGGCATTTCACAATCAGAGGCTCTCAGTGCCTCAAACAGACTACCCACAAACTGATGATTGGAGGACCGCATTTGCCCTACGCTGGGAACAGCAAACATCTCCTCTATTTCAGCTGATGCGGTATCAGCACTGTAGACGCTCGACACTGCATGCAGATAGCTTGGTAGATTGATGGGCGATGAAAAACTAGGCAGTTTTAACGGTGTGACAAATGTGCTATCACATTCTGAGTGGGCAACGTTTGGAGTTACCATACTATGATTTTGTCCTGGATTTTGAGAGCAGCTCATATTTTGTGAGAGTTCAATATTCAGATTATTCTAAAGAGACTTGAACTTGACCTGATCTTTACTTTAACTCTTGTCTTGAACACAAACTGTGGAAACGTTTCCATTCATTACTGCTGTTGCAGGGTTTGATTTATCTAATCTAGAAATTGAAGCAGAATTGTGGGGTAATCTATTAGAATACTGACGTTGTAAAAGTAAAATTTTCCAAGGTGCTGACACCACAGTCATAAGCTGAAGGAGCTGAAGACAAGGAAGAAGAAACACAATGAAGGGAAACAGGAGATAAAGAAAGAAGAAAAAAACAGAATAAAAGCCTGAGGGCAACAGGAGCAAAAAACAATATGAAATGGATGATGTTTGTAATCTTTGTGGTGACGGAGCTGATGACGATGACAATGATGATGATGATGACGATGATGATGATGGCGATAATGATGATGATGATAATGATGATAATGGTGATAATGACAATGATGATAATGGTGATAATGACAATGATGATAATGATGATGATGATGATCATGAAGATGATAATGATCATGATGATGGTACTGATAATTATGATAATGATAATTATGCAAATGATGAAAAAATTTGTGCTTTAATAATGATGATGATGATAACGATGATAATGGTGATAATGACAATGATGATAATCATGATGATGATCATGATGATGATGATGATGATGATGATGATAATGATGATGATGATGGTACTGATAATTATGATAATGATAATTATGCCAATGATGAAAAAATTTGTGCTTTTAATAATGTGGAACACCAGCCTTTGACAAGAGCAATGAAAGTAAAACAAATTATTTTCTGTACTTCCTTCACATGAAGTATACTTGGATGTTTGTCATAAATCTGTAATAAAAAATTCAGTCATTTAATTTGCTTAATTCCTAGAAAGTCCTACTTGTCTTGAAGTGGTTCTGTGCAACTGCAACGAGTAGGCAGTAAAAATTCTTCAAAATCCTGGAGTGATATTTTGGCGTTTTGTGTCTAACTTAATAACATCTTAGTATTTAACTTGGGACTCACACAGAACAACTCTCTTTGCACTGCTAAAAGGGGCATGAAATGTTGAACAGAACATCTGACATCAACAGAAAATCCTCTGCTTTAGATATCACTTCAAACATGCACATGGCCCTGTTATGTTCAAACCCTTTATCCTTATTGGAGAATCATGCTTTGTTCACGATGTGAACACGTGACAATTGCATTATTTAATGATTAGATTTGTATTGATGAAAGTAGTTGATTATTTAGAGTTTTGAGTATAGCAAAACTTGAAAATCATGCGATCTGCTATGCGATCCTGTCGTTGAGCCTTGCTGGGGTTATCCCAGATACAACAGGCCCTTGGATTTATACTCTTGCAGCTTACATTCACGTGGATTTTTGGTTCAGAAAATAGGAAGGCCTATGTTTTCAACTTAATTTTACTAGCTATTTCTTTATATGCTTAACACTGTGTGTTTTTGCCACATGCAAAGGCCTGTCAGTAGAACTGGTGCAGTTGCGCTCCCCTTTGCAGGGGTGCTGGGGTGGTATCCATGTACATGGGACTTGTTTGGAGCATTGAGCACTTTAAGACCAGATGCCCTTCCTGACATCGCCAATGGCCCTTCCAGGATTTGAATTGTGACCCTCTTGTACTGAAGGCCAGGAACTTATCCACAAGACCATGGCAGCTAAACTGTTCTTTAAAAACAAGATACAGAGGCAATTAGTGAATGTCTTCAACGTGTTTTCATTAGTTTATTAAAGAGTGTTTTTAACAACTCTTTAATGACAACATGGTATTTTTCTCTCTCTTCTTTTTCCTCTGTTTAACCTCTTCTTTTCCCACTCATGGGGTTTGACAGTGTCCATGTACATGGGACTTGTTACTGAAGCATAGAGCACTTTAAGACTGGATGCCCTTCCTGACGTCACCAATGGCCCTTCCAGGATTTGAACTCTGACCTTCTTGACCTTTGCTATGGGATATTTGAGTGTTTAAAGTGTTGGTTTTTAAAGGATGTTCAAGTATGTTAATACATTAGGATTTCTGAGATTATTCTATAAATATTTTGTCTTATATTTGACATTATGTTCTCTTTCAATTACTGATAAACAATGTTCCTTTTCTGATTCAGATCACTGACACATTGGGATGCATGGAACACCTATAATGGAGGGGGGCTTTGATTAGGGGGTTCTTAGTCAGTCAGAAAATGAATAACTGAGCAATTGCGGGTAGTGCCTATCTTCTCTCAGATTTTGACTTGTCAGAATGAGTGTGGTCATTGTTTCATGCTATAAAGAGTAAATTCCAAAATTACTCTGAATACTAAATTTATTCTATAAGCAATTAAATGCTCCTATTGCCATTAGTTTGTCTTAGTGTGACCAGGTCAAGGTCACCTCCTAACTTCACAAGTTTTTTACTTCTCATTACTAGTCAGTAAATTAATTTTAAGAATTGTTTCCTTAATATTACAGCAGCTTTTCCACAATTATCATAGATTGGCTTTGTAGGTTACACAAGTTACAATTGAGTCACCCTCATTGGCAGTCACGACTCTGTGTGACACTGTTCGTATGTGTAATGATGATTCACAAATCTTCCTTGTTATGTAGCTACAGTAACATGGCTTTTTGCTATTTGTTTGTTTACATTTTCATGCTGGGCATTGTTACGGAGTCCCCCTCAAAATTGCTCAAGGTTTATGTCCACATCATTGTCACAGCACAAGAATTTAGATTTAGTAACAGCACTGTTATCACAGTAAAGTCATAACTTTGTATGTTGCAACATCTTTAGCATAAATAGACATCATTTAGTCTCATTCAGTGGAGTAGCTTGGCCTCCTGAATGCTCTTAGTTGTTGGCATATGTTGGCATTAGTGGACAGAGTCTGTGTGACTCAGGTCTGGGAGACACTGCCTTTTCATCAGAATGTTGGCTACTAAGTTGTTGCTATCCATTTATATTAGATATGTTTACTTGGGATGTGCTCTGTTTGGGATACATCTTAATTGAGTTGTAGCCTACATATTGTTGTATTGGACTGATTCATACCAGAGAGACATAAAAGGCAGAAAGCCCATCCTTATAGCATCATTAGGATCTACCTCCCACTCAAATTATCTGTGCCTCACCACTCGGCTGCTACATTTGCCAGTAGCTCTTGGCAATTAGTTATGGCTTGCAAAACTTAATCTATATTTGAAATGAAATAATATTGGTGGTGGGGACTGCCCTTCCACCCAATTTTCATCACTGATAACAGCAGAGGTTTAGGAAATCTTGTAAAATATAATAATAAGTCAGAGGGAGCAGCTTATTTATTACCAAAGATTGTACAGTAATTATGCGATTTAAGTCGTCCAACACCCTCAGTATTTTCTTGTAATTAGCAATGGGATGCTGCCTAAAATTTGAATTGCATGGAATAGAATACAATGGCTTGTACTTGGTTATTAATTATCATCTCTAAACCCTATCCTGTTTAATTATGACTGATATCCATAGTGATTAATCTTCTTTAATACAGTATAGGTATGAAAAGTCCAGTCTTGGATGCTCTGTTTAAAGTTTATGGTTTTCATGTGGTTGATTTCTTAGATGGGGAGGGGAATTTTCATATACTTGCTGATCAAGGATGGTGACATTGTGCAAAATCCTCCTGACGTCTGTTCTCTTACTGACTCCATGACATACCCTTAAGATTTTGCAGTAAGACTTCTCTAGCTAAGTTGGGTCGGGGGGGGAAGGGGGAGAAAATTGCATTCTAGAAAATGTTCATACCCAATAGCATTTTATAGTGACTTCCCATTTAAAGTAATTACGAAAAAGTTATACACTTATTCAATTATCACTCTATCATTTTAGGAAAGTTAAATGGTCATTGCATACTGTAGTATCTATCCTTTTTCTTTTAAGTATAAGCTTTTAAACATGAAATAATATTATGTACCTTCAAGGTAATCAACATAGTAAAATGGTAAGGTGACTTCCAATTTCAAGTAGGACTATAATTATATACTCCCCATTGTAGTATGGATCCATTTTTACAGTATAATTATATAACTCCCATGTTCATATGTTTATGGCTCCCTCTCCCATCTGATGAAATTTTATGCAAATACTCACACATTTATCTTATTCAACCTCCTACCACATTGAATAGTGATGCAATCTTGTACTTCCTTAAAATAGCATGCCAGGGCACTGGATTTCCTAAGGGGAGGGGCATATCAAAGTTGGAAGTCCCAATGCACTACTTTGTGAGAGTATTTGAGGAACCCCAAAAGAAATTTTGAAATACTGAACTGATTAAACTACCCTGTGTTTGTTAGATCTGATGATACTACATACTGCCATCCAAATTTTATACTTCAGTCTCAAATTGCCATTGATGCTCACTTTAAGGGCATAAAATGAATGCTGATGTATGTATGTACGTATGTATGTATGTATGTATGTATGTATTTGCCATAAAAAAAATAATACAATTTTAAAAATGTCCATTAAAATAACATTGACTAGGCTAAAAATAGTTACAATGATATGTGAAGAGATGAAACCTATTTCTAATAAATAAAAAATACCTACAATTTAAAATGGCAGGGATAACATTATAAGGTCTCATTAGCCTTATTCCCATAATGGTCCCCTTAGTGATCATTAAAGGGGATAGATCAGAGTACTTACATAAAAACGATAGTCGGTGAGGTAGTAGTGCATAGTATTTGAAGCAGACGGTTCAGACGAGAGTTCTACAAATTATATTATTTACTGCCAACACTATTTTAGGTACATGAGGTAGGCCTATCTCATTGTATTACACAATCTACACTTCATACACAAAACTTGAATCATAGCTTGTACACTAATGCTCTGGTCACTTTCAATGTAAAACGGAAAGCGGAAAGAACTCTAGCTATTCAAGTCCAGTTATTCAATGGGCCTACTGAGAGTCATATTCTTACTTAACCTCTTTCATCAATAAAATAAAACATATAACACAGATAAGTAAGGGTCTTTGTTAAATTTGAAGTAGTTTTCGCTTCGTAATAATGTGAAGTACCGGTACAAATTTCAACAACATTAGGAGAGGCGTACGGCCATACGGTTTTATAAATAAAAATAACATGTAATGCTGCAGTTAATACTTGTACATTATATCGAAGGCTCATGCAAAAGTAGCCTGTACATGTCTGTCTGAAAAGAAACTACGAGATTATCTTTCAGATTATGAAAATATAAATTTATGCATATGGACCAGTAGAGAAGCTCTCACAAGAATGATCAGCAGAATAATGCTGTAGAAACTCCATTCAATGAGTAAGAGGTTTCTATTTAAACTAACCTGCCAAAGCCTTGTGCTCTGAAAGGAACTGGGGGGGAATAAGTGCCTCAAATATCAAGTTATACGGAGGTCCACGAGTATCGTAGATAGCCATCTTGCGCTCTTTAACAAATAAATTTGCCGCCGAAGATGTGTTCAATACCTCAGCAAGAATCTGATTGGTTCCAGCTGCAAAAAGGTATTGGACATCAGATTGCAGTAAAACGTATTTGATAAACAAATATTTGACAATTCAGCAAGTGATCTGTAGGTCACACTTATTAAATATTTATACAGTTTCGAGATCAGCCCTAGCTTATGGAGATTTAAAAGCTAATATTTTTCAATGGTTCCCAACATCTAAGCACGTACGTTTTAAAGGGCCATAAGAACTTCAAAAACTTTGGAACTTATCTTCCATGACTTGATTTTCTGAGTAGTAATTTTACAAATTGTCTGAAAACACCAGATAGGCACTTATATTTTTGCCCATATTAAAATAATTATTAAGTGAAGGCATTTTAGCACAATTTGAGAGATCTTCTTATTGATATTTCCTCCTCAAACTTTACGTTGGATCCATCATTTCATTTTTGATACACATTCACGTCTGACTTCAAACCCATTCCATGTAGCGTAACCTCCCTCTTGGTTCCCCTCCATTTTCTCTGCTTTTGGCAGTGTTTGCTTGGTTTGACTCAGAGAAGCTATGGAAGAATTTTAAATTGAAAAGGCCCCTCTGTAGTTTTAAAACATTGCGTTGATGCATCTTAGAAAGTTACTAGTTTCCATAGTGATTTGGAAGATGTATTCCTGACAATTTGGGACTCGAATGTAGCTTCTAAATTCTCCAAGTTTACATTCCTACAAATTATCATTAATATCTCGAGGTGAACTAGTAGGCAGCGGATCACTTACATAATTTATTCATTTCATGCAGTAATGCTTTGATGTCTGTTTCCCGGGAAACATAAATACGTCCGGGGCGTAACCATGTGAAAAATATGTCTAAAGCAGTTTTGCTCTCAGGCCCCACCATATTTTTTTGAATGCAATGTTTCGTGAGATAGGTTATCCATTACTGACTGATTAATATATTCAATATTGAATCATCAACATCTCGGCTGATCTACTAATCTAATATTTCCATTCCGATCTATGGAGTGAGATAATGAGATCTGTCAAGTAGAGGGACAACAGGAACAGATAAAGAGGGATATGACAAAAATGGTATCGCATGTCCCTAAATTTTCATGGATAATTCTGTCAAAAAAGCAAATGCAACGTTTCGATCATCGTTCCTTGAGATAAAAAATCCACTATAGACGAAATTCTAGATTCAATATTGGATCATCAACATCTCTACTGATCTACTAATCTGATATTACCATTCTGATTTATGGAGTTAGATAATTGCATGTGTCAAGTAGACGGATCAGTAGAAAAGCAGATAAGTAGAGATATGATAAAAATGGCGCTACATTTGCCTAAACTTTAAGAGTAATTCAACGGAAATTGCAAAGTTTCGTAGATCTATTATCGTTTCTTGAGATAAACAATCCATTTCAGACGAATTTGTAGACTCGACAATGTAACAACAACATCTCAGCTAATCTGCTAATCTGATACCTCTATTCGGACCCACTGAGTCACATACTGGAATACATCAACAGGAGCTACCAGTAAAAGAGAATTGTAGAAGAGAAGGACAATGTAAGTGCAGGTTCATAAATTTTGAAGAGTAATTCTTTTAGAGAACCAATTACTAATCTGCAAATTTTATTGTTATGAATATCACGGGTATGCGTCGGGAAAGTGATGACGTCACAAATCAAGAGTCTAGAAATAGTACGATTTGACTCCAGTTATCTAACGGCAACCCTGGAATAAGCTGTTTCCCAAACTGCCAGATCTGTAGTGTATATAGTGTGTAAACTAGAGGTGTCTGAA
>JAAAKL020016080.1:0-11195 GCA_010016065.2 Carybdea cf. marsupialis auct. non (Linnaeus, 1758)
GGGGGGGGGGGGGGGGTAAAATTTAGCACTATACAGCTTACACCCCACTTCTGGTACCAAAATGTAAGGCAGCAATTCGTAGGAATTGGCACTAAGGTTAGGTATACCACAGCAGAAAGAAAGATATTTTAGAACTCTGAGAAACTCAATTTGTGCTTGTACATAGAGCTCAAGGAAAATAAGCAAGTGAAGTGCAATAAACAGGAAAAATGTGAAAAATGGGCAGCAGCTACTAATTACTTCCAGTGTGGCTTCCAAAGACTGAAACGGTCTTCATAAATGAGGTAGAAAGACTTGCTTGGTCTTAAGGACAGTGGCAAGTGAACTACAATGGGTGTGCTATTATTTGTCTCTATGGTAGCTGACAAGGTAATGTTTTTGCTATGATTAACAACACCATCGCTCCTGCATACTATTCCTTATTTAGTAAATGATACTGATGCGAGCCTGACTGGATAATTGCTGCTTGTGTTCTATACCTAAAAATAAGTTACCCTTAAACTATCTTGTACCTGAACATAAGATTTGCATGCTAAATCACTTTGCAGATAAAATTTTTATTGTTTCCTAATGCTACCAAAGAATTATAACTACACTGATAAGCATTTCACACTGACAATCCCCTATTTTCCAAAATGGTTTACTATGACATGGTCACAAGACAGTGAGTCTGGTCTCTCCTTGATTAGTGAAAAGGTTTTGAATTGCTTACTGCAAGAAGTTAAGTTTATTCTCTGTTCTATTGTATTAGTACATTATGATGGTAATGCTGTTGTTGATGTTAAGGGTCGAATACAGTTATGTTTGACATTAAATGTTATTGTTGCAACTCATGATTTTTTAGTAGTGCCAAATGATGTAAATTTAGTAGGTCATGATGCTTTTGAAGTATTTAAAATTGTCTTTTCTGTTAACCATGAGGTATTGAATGAGATTGAGCAACTCAATCTGCATGACATGGCTGAAGCAACACCCAACACTCTACATGGAGCTAGTGCACATGTCACAAGCTTATGGTGCATAAGGGGGTAAAAGAATAGGATTGTTGCAAAGGAAAACCTGAGCCTGAGACACTGATATTCTCAAGCCAGTTATTGTGAGTGAGTGAGTGAAGTTCCCTGTTCTTAATATGCCATAAGGTGAATGGAAAAGTTAGAGTAGTAACTAACTCTAGGACAGTTAATTTTCAACTGATTCCACTGAGCTGCCCATTACCAAGTCAACAAGAGTTGGTTTTGGGTGGGGGGGGGGTTCAGAGAAAGCGCAGCCATTGTTCCAGCTGTTGACAAAGGGACACTGCTTTAATTAGGTGGAGGAATATTCAGGAGCATTTGAGGTTTTAAAATCAGACCTTTGAAATGCGATTCCTTTGTCATTCTTTGACAGATCACCAACTGTTTGTAGTGAGCTTTGTTGTGATCTATCATTCATGGGCATCCGTGCTTGTTTTCAGCAAATTAAACCTGATAGGTCAAGGTTGTGCAAGTCATGCTTTGACAAAGTGAGAAATCAGCTATTCCATACAAGAATTAGAAGCAAGGGCGTGTCTCTTAAGCCTCAAGAAATACAAGTACTTCCCAAAAAAAAGATGGTTCTAGCTGGAAATGGACCATTCAGCTTTTTATTGCATTATTGTCAAATAAAGGAGTTGACAGAGTCTCTAGTTGTCTTAGTCGTTGGCTGTTAAAGCTGTTAGATTATAATTCTGAAGTAAAGCACGTTGGGGGAACTACAGATTTTCTTCCGGATTCTCTGTCATGATTGTTGGCAGCATATAAGGGGTATGATGAGGAGATGGGCTAATCTAAGCAATTTGTTGCTATTGTGTATGATTTTTTTGCCTCAGAGGTGAACTGGGATGAAATTGCACAATCTACAGCAAGTGATGCAGACTGTTTTTATGGGATTGAATGGGAGTTCCCTGCACGTCCCTAATGTGATGAGCTAGGTCGGTTTTGGAATGTCTGATTAGAATTAGGCCTTAGCTCTGGGGTAGTTTTATGTGGAGGCTAGTTTGATGTTCCCCCAAAGTATGCGACACAAAATACTGGAAGTTGTGCATGAACGTCATCGAAGTATAGTCAGCACAAAATCCACACTAAGATCAGCAGTTTGGTAGTCAAATTATTGTAAAGAGACTACAGAATGTAGCTTTTTCAGGGCAGCAGATAAAAGCAAGGTCCCATTCAGGGTAGTAAAGTCTGAAAAGGTCGATAGGACAAGCTATAGGATAGCGATAGGATAGCCCATTTGAATATGTTAGTGTTGATATCCCATGCCCATTTATAGAAGCTCCTGCAGATTACAGATATGTTTAGTCTTAGTAGAAAGTGCAACTCGCTTTGTGGAGGTGTGGCCCTCACTAGAGATTACACCTAATTTTGTCGTAGAGAAACTTATGAAATCCTGTATGCGTTATGGTAAATTCAGGACGGTTGTTAGTGACAATGGTAGCCAGTTTACTAGTAGAGATTTCAAAGACTTTTGTAGCAAATTCAACATCCAGCATTCCAAAAGTAGTTTATACTTCCCCCAGTGAAATAGTTTAGTTGAGCGAGTGACTAGAGACCTCAAAAGTATTACCGTCACAAGTTTCCAATAGGAATGTTTTGTGGTATTCTGCGATGATGAGTTTTCTCCAGAAGCAGCGAATCACTTGCTATTCAGAGCTAGGGGAAAGCCCCCCCCAAAAAAAACCCTTTTCTGGAGGAAAGTTCACACTGCGGCAGTGATTCTACCCACAGAGGAGAGAAAGGATGGCTGGAATATAGCAGTAAGGGGTTTGAAAGAAGAGAATGGGTGGTAGTGAGACTACCAAATAAAAGGTGCAGAAAGCTAGGGAGTAGGTATTCAAAAGCCATACATAAGTACATAAGCAAGTAGGTGTGTAAGTATGTATACAACCTGCAGGATGGGCACTGCAGGAATTTACGGACCCTCGTGCAAAGTGTTCCCCCTGAGGTGGCATCCAAGGATCAAAGCAATAGCAGTGAAGAGAACGAGGTTTCGAGCCCAGGAAGCATAGTGGAGCAGTCAAGCCCCCTCCCCCCTGCATAGGTCACCTAGGGTTCGCAGTTCACCCTTCCACATAGCTAACTATGTCTGTTAATGATTGTAGGCATTAAAAATTAAGAATTTTGATTTATTATCATAAGTCGCATTATCGTAGTAGTCAGGTATTGTTTTTGTGTATTGTTTTTTTACCGAGGAGAGGGTTTGGTGACCACGTTAATATTAGAGCCCTGGTCACCTCCGTTGTATATCGTGTATTTAAGTAAAGCTGTGTAATTCAGAAGGGGACTGTGTCCCATGTTGTGATTGAGAATGGTTTTACAAAAGAACTGATTACACAAGACTTGTGTGGTGTTGTTTCTCACACCTGTTTTAAAAGTGCATATGCTACACTTAGTAAAATAAAAACACTGCCTTGACCAGACATACAGGAAAATGTCACCTGGTATAGCATTGCTGTAGTCTACTGTTATTCCAAGATGAATCTGTTCTAAAAATGTTTTTTTGTCACAATTCTAGAAATGCAACAGTTGGCCGTGAAGAAGGATTGTTTGCAGGAGTTCAACTTCGACATGCAAGCCTTGAGAGGGATAAACGTTGCTTATTGGCATATCTGTACGTAGACTGCTTTGGCATGTACATTGTAGATATATATCTTTCTAAATTATATTTTATTCTTAGCAGCATCGTGTGGTAAGTGGAAGGGATCTTCAAGAAGCAAGGGAGGAGGTTGCAAATAATTCTTTTCTCTAAAAACTTAACCATGAGAAAAGATCAATTGTAAAGCTTTTATAACAGCTATTCACCAACTCCGCAAGGATGCCTGTATGGAGGTCTCCTATATGTATGGTCAGTTGAGAGGCTTAGGCAATGAGTTTTGATACAGTTATGTTTTTCATGTGCAACAAGTATCAGAAATTGTGACAAGGCTTAATCTTGATAACCTAGCTACAATGCCGAGGAAAAGTGATGATGTCACAAATCGAAAGTTTTGGAACTAGGACGATTTGACTCCAGATACCTGAAGACAACCCTAGAATAGTCTGTTTCTGAAAATACGAGACCTGTAATGTATATAACGTATAAACTAGAGGCGTGTGAATATATCTGGTCAAAAGTCTGTAAATTTTCCTTGTATCCTAATGTTAGGATCCCGCATCAAATAACAAGGTTTTGTTTGAGAGTTTTAAAACTTTGAAACCTGATATCTCGGTGTTAGGAAAGGCAAGACTCTCAATTTTGGCCATTGACGTTCTTACTAATAGGGCTACATAAGCATTTTTTCCGTAATTCAAAAATTTTTTAAATCGTGGCGTCACACTTTCCCTCTGCATTCACCTTGAATTTCAATATCCCAATGTAAGTAGTTAACAAGAGGTTTGGTCATTGTTTCTATGATGGCTGTACTGTATCTTACAGACTTGGACCTGTCTGCTACAGTTGAATCTGTCATAACCTTCAAGCCATGACATTGCATGATAGAGATATAAACGTTCATGGGCTAACTTTAAGGGCTATAGCTAATGGCGTGTTATAATAGTGTTAGTTTGTTACAGTGCGGAAAAAATCCTCGAAGCTTTGTAGGAGAATACCGTATAAAAACCAAGGAAAAGCAACTGCGGTAAATTGCTCTAGGTACGGTCGCACGCATTTTATTGGAGTCCGGCTATTTTAAATCTGTGTCCTTGTCCAAGTAATTGTATTGAATTTTGAATGATATGGGATTCGTAGATGACCTCGGATCGTAGCCTTTTTGCTACTGTTAAGTATACTACGGTTAAAATTTCCTTTTATTGGTTCCAGGTATAACAGAATGTATATGCTGAGAGATTTGCGATGGGAATTAGGAAGTGTGCTGCCTCAAGATATAAAATTTAATTTGAGCGAACAAGAGGTAGGTATGATATGATATGATTTGCTGAATCATGCAGTCTTCACTTAACTTTTACAAACTATACCTTAATTTTAAATCTGATTTTCAGGAATTATTCTGGTGCAGTGTCCCTTTCCGCTACATAGGTTCTAAAATACAAATTATTATATGAATAACTCATAGCTAGTTAGAGTAGGTGTATTGTCAGATATTGTTCTCTTAATCTGCCTGCAGATATTACTATTTCTTTCTTATTCAGATAGGCTCTGGTTGGGTTTTTTCACTATTTTTCACTTTTTTTTAAATTTCAAGTTAACGTTTTCGAATTTCTTTCTTGTCTTTATTTGTCATCCTGTTCCTTTTAGGTTACTAATAGTCGGTGTTGACATGCTCATCCTTTCCCTCATCAGAATCTTCGTCATCATCTCCACTAGCAATACCAACTGCAATATCGTTGCCATCACTGCCATAGTCATAATCATTATCTTCATCACTTTTCTCCTCTTTATAATCGTTGTAATATTCACAGCAAAAGCAGTAACATCGTCATAACAATATTATTACGATCATCATCATTATCACAATCATAGGTATCAGCAGTAGGATTATTATTATCACAATCATAGGTATCAGCAGTAGGATTATTATTATCGCAATCATAGACAACGATCATCAATCGATGATCTGTTTCCCAACAACATTTTTGTTTGCCACTTAACTTCTAACATTTCCCGTAGATGAAGTGGTTCACAGATTACAATAGGGTGCTAGGAAAGTACATGGAATCTATTGGAGAAAGAGGTCTAGATTTAACGCAGGCAAGTATATGCTCTGTCATTAAGCTAGAACATTCTTACTGTTCCATTTGTTCCCACCTAAAAGTAGTTGTATTTTTGTGACTATTGTATCATCACCCTTAAGCATTATTACGCCTGATGTACATTACTTCCTTTTCTTCTTCTTCTTCTTCAACTGTGCAAAGCGTGCCCGTAGTCTGGAGTCAATAATACATTGCAAGATAGCGATCTGGGGGATTACGTCATCACAAAGAAGTTTGATTATTAGTAAACAGAGTAACCAGTTCTTTGAAAGACTGCATAACTAGTCCGTTGAGATAATCAGATTAATAAAAATTTTCGTTACAAGTATTAAAATTTTATACATGAAATATGTTATTATTATAACTGTGTTATTGAAACTGTACAAATTCGTTTAGGAAGTGGTGTGTGGTTGTGGGAGTTTGCTTCCACAGAGGTACCTTAGGGTTTATTGTTACATAATCCTGTGCCCTACAGGGAATAACGTCTGCACTTCTATACCTTAAGCTACTTATTACACTACATTGTACAGCCCTGCCTTACCAATGTGAGATGCCCCTGACGACACTGACGTATAGCAATTCTGACCATATATGTGTCTTCACCATCTTCTCTCTGCATTCTAGTGGTGTATGTGAGTTAGTTAGCAGGTGTTTCATTCATGTAAATGATTTCTGTGACAATGCAATCCCCTTTTTCATCCCTCTTGTACTATTGATACTTTTTCGGTTTCTGGGGACAGAACAGAAACGCGCACATCGCTCTGTATTTCAACGCAGTTACTCAACACACCATCAAATTTAACGACAGCCGTGTGGCTCTAATACATGTTTCCTATTATCTGCAAATCCTTGCCTTCGATATTTTTATCCGTGAGATCTTGCAAATGCTGCTTGTTTTTGAGTTTCTTCGAAAGTATACTCGTAGACAATAGAACACAGATAAGGGTCTTTCCGCATCTCATTTGCTCTTTCCGAAAGCATTCTTAATGTTACTCCTCCTCCGATTCCATTTGATCCATAACACTGTCTTAGTTGATTGACTCATGATACTTAAAGTTGTAAACCTATCACTGCCTATTGTTCCAGGTTTCTTAGATTTATCAATCTCAAAATGTTTGTTGCTGGTACAAAAGGATAAAATTGCACGAAATAAGGTTTAAGATTTTTCACTCTTCCATCCTCTCACTTTTGTATTTATGACGTAACGGTTCTGATGAGAATCATACGAAAATAAGCTTGTTCAAACCAACGTTATGTCTTGTCTTTTACGCTCAATTCTTAAACTATAGTGTACTGTATACTGAGATTGTGTTAAGTTGAGTAAGTTACAAAATGTAAATATCAAGGGGACAATTTGAAACTTGAAGTTAGGTTTTCTATGGTCTCGAGACAAACCAGTTATTACTTTATTGGCAACATTCGTGCATCAAAATGCAAGCTATTTATTCACGAAATATCTTGAAGGTTTGGATTAACAAGTTCGAAAGTGATACTTGTAATGCGACATCTCTCATTTTTGTTTTAGAAACGAGGTTATGTATTGACTTACCCATTTATGCACTATAATTTCTGTTGATCTCTTTGTACTATTAACGTTTTCTAGAACATGAAGCCTCCGAAAAGCTTATGCATAGAGGTAGGATTTTCAGCTACGTTTGTGTCATCTGTTGTTCCCATCTTCTTTACTATTCCCGGCCTGCGTAGCGTAACAAGGCCACTCTTCGTAACAACTATGTAAGTGAAACTAAACCAGATCAGGCTAGGGGGCGTTAAAATGGCTGTTGCAGTGATGATAATGAAGGCGTGTAGTAGAATTCGCAACTTATATGTAGACAATGTATGTAAAGTGTACTTGCCTCTAGTACTAGAATTTACTTGAAAAGAACTACTTAAACAAATAGTGAAAGTAGTTTTGATAAGGCGTTTTATCTGTCAGAAACATGATAACTGTGAATTTCATAGGTAGTCAGAATTGTGAGTATGCACCAGTATTATAGAGCTTCTTTTGAATTAGCGGTGACGCATACGTCAAATTTCACCCTCTGTAATGACAACCGTGCTGAAATGGATCAAACTTTCCTCGTTTCGTTATCCTAGCAAGCAAAGCTAGTTTTTCTGCAATTGTTAGGCAGCAATTCAACAATGCATTTCTCGGTGGCATAATTGCCGAATGCTGTAGTATGGAGGGACAGATGGTGCGAAGACAAATCATGTTTTGCAGCCTGTTGGCAATGACCAGGTGTAGCATCTGCTTGAATCAGTTGACTACGAATGGTCTAAGAAGTGGTCCTATTTGGTGCAGGAGCTTGTCGTATGTCTTAATGCCCTCATAGTCCAATTTCAAGGAGCGTTCCGTATGGGTGCCCTGTATTGAAACGTTTGTCTGTTTATTGGTTGATAGTGTATGGTTTTGCTTTTTGTTTAGGGTAATTTTAACATCGAGCTCACGTCCCACCAGGGTCTCCAGACTGCGACACTGGTAAGATAAGTAGCAAGGTACCGTTCTTGCAACCCGTAGTGTGGATCCCTGTCTTAAGTTACGAGCTAAAGGGCAACGTGACAAGATCTTAGAGGCAGTAAAACAATTATATACGGGAAAGGGGTTGCAGAAAAGCATGTTCTAAATATAGTTCATTCAACATCTTTAACCTTGTACACATTTACGTGAAACGTATTTTGCATCTGAAGATAATTTATATTATATACTTTCTTTAACATGAATGTGTTGGGAGCTAAATTTACTGGCGGTTTTGTTAAGTAGATCACTAAGATCTCCATCAGGAAGTTCCCACCACAAGACTTGATAAAAGTCGTGAAGTGGGAGCCTAACCTGTGATGGAGATTTTAATACCAAATAAAAGGAAAGAAATCTAATCTAACATTGATTCGACTGAGTCAAGTAGTATCTGTCAGGTGCTAAATTAGGATATTGGGTAAAAAATGTAAAAGATATTGATCTCTGAACAGTTTGTAGTAAGTCCTAGAAGGTAACATTTTGAGAATATACCCCTTTCCGCTACGAACTGTATGTCTCCCAAATCTACGATTTCTTTTCTGATGTTCCTAGCGTCGATCTATAAGATCACCTCAGTTTATATCGATGGGCTCTTCTACTCTTTCTTATTCAACTCCCATATCTATCTAATCTATAGGAGATCTGTTCAGTTAACCGCCTTATAAGTACATTACTTTCGAGTTTGCATTTGATTATAAGGGGAATTTAACTCATGCGCTATTGGTATGATGACGTAATGTTCGTAAGACCTTCAAAATCCCCCACATTGAAAGCAGGTAACAGCAAAGCCCATCTATGATAATGGCTTTCAAGCATCCATGTGTGGAAAGCAAGACAATTACATAAATCACGTGCTATTTGTTAGTGTTTTTTGTAGTTTCAGCGCAGATGTTACTAGTCAGTTATTGTTAGTGACTCCCTTTCGTCAAAGGTTCGTTGTATGGTGGATTACGGAGAATTGGAGATGGAGGACGGGACAGTGATTCTTCTGAAGAAAAATAGTCAGGTATGTGCTGGATTTCCTGGATGAACATGACTTTGTTGATAACATTGCAACCCCAAGTTTCCAAAAAGCAGTGTAGATGCATGAGAGCTTCACTACGGTCATTGCCGTATAAAACGACTGAGTTTAACGCTATGCCAAAAATCCCGAGAAGAAGTCAGTGCTTTACATGCCGTAAGCACTTCTGGGGCAGTTTATAGTCAGGGCGTACATTTGAGGGATTTATTTGCGGTGTAGATATTTGTGCCATGCAAAAGGTACCATTCAAAAGGTGCATACAATCTGGAAGAGAGAACTTAAGTCTAAACTCCACGGATTTGAAATCCGGAAAGCTTGTACAAAGTTAGCCTTTTGTCAATGATTATACGGGCCTGTATTTGTTGACTTGCATTCTGGAGGCGTGATTTTGTGGATAGTATGCTAAAGTAATTCTCTGTGTTGGTTGTAATGCGAATGTAATGTATTCTTTATCCGTTAAGGGAACGTATCCGTTCACCGCAGAGTTAACCACCGGTTATGTCTGGTTGCGGTTACAAAGCTTGAGGATTTCTTTGTGAAATAATCTTATTTATGTTCAGTTGCTTTTAGATAGCCCATTAAGCCCTGTTCTTTAACTTGCCTTAACTAACTTGCTTTCAGTCGTTCAGTTGAAAAGCTTTCTTCGTATTGTACTCATCAGAACTCATCGTGGTGATAATGATTTCCACCAGCAATCTATTTAACGTAAAATTTGTTCATTAAGGGAAGCAACACCATTCTTCTGTTTTTGTATTTTCTGTCAACCAAGAAAAGGTTAGCATATAGTCGCCTTCGTTAATGTTTTTATCCTCGTGGGCAATCGTTTAAAGGTACCTTATTTTTTATGTTCTATTTACAGCATTTCCTGCCAAGGACACAGTGTGAGCATCTGATTAGACTGGGTATTTTACAGCACGTCAGCTAAAATACCCATAACAATGTTGCAATCACAATATCGGATGGTAACTTACTCCGGAACATCGTAGGTGTGAGGCGTCAGTAAGCCTAAGAGATTAAGTCTTCCGTTTAAGCGTGTCGTTCTAGCTTTAAAACCTGTTTGAATGCATATGGTAATGTTTGCATCACGATAGTTAGTCGTCCTTTCACATCTAAGGATCTCGTTTTCAAAGACATGCCTTGACGCTGTAAGACTATTATTTATGGTGTTAGAAGGGGGGAATTAAAGCAGGATGTCATTGCGAATAAGATGCCCTTGTGCTCCAAGAAATCGGTTTAAGAGAAAGATTGTATGGGGACTACAATTATCTAGTATGAAGTTTAGATTATATATTACCGTCTCATGTCCAAATAACCTAACCGAGACCTTGATAAAAGTTCTGTGATGTCTACGTTACTATTAGCTAGATAAGGTGACATGAGGCATGTCCTTCTATAGTTTTATGCTCATTAAGTTAAAACCCACTATATTTTTCATAACTGTTTATTTAAAATGTGAATCTTGGTACTGCGGTTGCCTTAGGAATCTTTAACTCTTTTGTATCCACTCATGTGGCAATGTCGTAGCAAAGTTTGTTATTTTGCGTAGTGTAACATACTCACGAGTCTCGAGTAATTCCGCTACTTCACCCCCCTTCTGCCTATTTTTTCACGATCAATTTGAGCGGAGATATCTGACCGCATCTGTTGCAGATCCCCTTCTTTTTATATATTTAAATGTTAACGGTCTTTTCAAAGCCAATTTTCGTTCCTGTTAACATTAAAAGAAAATGATTTTGACTGCAGCACTATTTCACCTAAAGACGTTTTGAGATCATTTCATCATTATATTTGAGCTTGTTTCCAGCCCTCCAAGCCCCCATTGTCTATTAGATTTTCAAAAATTTTGCAACCACACTGACAATTCCCACCACCCTTTTATTTAAGACTCAACAGTAGTATCTTTTTGTAATTAATGTTTTGTGCAGGGTACATTTCTTGTCAACCCTACAATTCC
>JAAAKL020016081.1:0-11195 GCA_010016065.2 Carybdea cf. marsupialis auct. non (Linnaeus, 1758)
GTATATATATATATATATATATATATATATATATATATATATATATATATTAAGCTGTCTCATCAGTCTATAAATTGTCAATGACACTGTAAGATAGTACCTTTACTTCTGTCTTGGCCAAGGAATCTTTTATGTGCACAATATTCCTATTTAGGAAGTTATGGAAATGAAAACCTACAGTCAAACAGCTTTTTGCAAGTAAATTACCATTGATGATATATGAGTTGACATTGAGAGTCTATCACACAATTAAAGGGAACAGTCCATTGTTTTTGTGACAAGAATCTACTTGGATCCTGAAAATGTTGTTTAAGTAACTGTGCATCCTGATATGGCCAGTATTAAAAAATCTTGACATAGTTGATTATTCTCTTACCCCTTACATGTGACAAGTGTCACCATAATATTTTCAAAGATTGCTTGCCCCTATGCATGAAAGTATTGGAAAATACCTTGCTCGTGTATTGTAGGTGGCTACACACTATCTTAAGTGGAGAATCTCAGGGTTTGAAGCTTTATCTCAGTTTTCCAGCCCACCATTCTTATCTTAGACACCCTATTATTAGGGACTTTAGAGCATACATTTTAGTTATATTGGGGCCCCTTGAAATCTGTGATAGAGCTCTAGCCCTTTAGAGGATGTTGGAATTTTGCTCAAATTTCTCCTGAATCGATAAATCTTTGAGGAATCCACTTATAAAAAGACAATGAACTACATGGTAGTGGTTCTAAAATTGTCTTCAAGTGTGACATACTTTACCTAGTAATTCTTTATAATTTATCTCGCAGGAACTTGAGTTTCATGGTGTTATGAGATTTTACTTTCAAGAAGCTGGGAAGATAGTTACAAAATGTGTTCGAGTATCAAGTCGTTCAAATGTTGGAGACCTCCTTGATACCCTCATCGAAAAGTTCAACCCTGACATGAAAATGCTGTCACGGCCAAACTATGAACTGTATGAAACTCACCCTAATGGAGGTAAGTCATTATTTTATTTACTTCCTTGTAAGACAAATAAGAATGGAGCAGTAACCTGTCAAGATAATGTTTCTATTACAATGTTGAAGGGTCAAAAGCTATCTGTTTTGGTCAGCGATCAGAAGTAAGAATGAAATAGAATCTAGTTGTATTGAGAGTAGGTATCTTACCTTGACATAGTAGGTTACCTTAGATTGCCATACCTTAAGGTTGTGTACTGCATGATGCAGAGGATCTGTGTGTACCCATTGAGCAACAGAGCATAGATGAACATTTGCTATATCAATTATTAACTTTAATTTTGTTTAAGTCATCTGGTTTCCGCCCAGAGCAGTGGCCTTAAGAAGAATATAATCTTGATGTTGCTTGAGCAAGACAAAAATTATTTGGGGTTATGAAACTATAAAGTTGTGATGATCTTGTGTAAAAGATTTATGCCAGCGTCACCTTCTATGAAGCATAAAGTTGACAAGAGCCATTTCCTTTAGTGCAGCATTCAAATACTCTGCATTATATCAGGCCTCCTACTTGGCCATAACATCATAAACGTCATAAAAATAGGATTTTTGAAACTTTGTCATAGAATGTCATAGAAAATGGTCAAATGTTATGAAATGTCATAAATGTTTGCATAAAAAAAGCTCTAGACCTGCCACAGCACAGTTGGAATCCTGAGTTTTATCGATTTCAATGAATACTGTAAATGGTGTCATTAAATGTCATAATAATCACTGAAAAATGCCCTAAAATCTCCTAAGTATTTATAAAAATATATTTCAATTTAGAGTGGGAAACCTGTTTTATTGAGGGGGGTTTGGGGGAGGGTTTTGTTTAACGTCTTTGTTCCCATACATGGGGTTGATGGTGCCCATATACATGGGACTTGTCACTGGAGCATAGAGCACTTTAAGATCAGATGCCCTTCCTGACATCACCAATGGCCCTTCCGGGATTTGAACTCTGACCCTCTTAACCCTCTAGATCAGAAGGTCAGAAACTTATCCGCTAGACCACAGGGGCTTATATTGAGTTATAGGTAGATATCTGAAGGTATTAGAGGGCTTTGGAATCTATTTGTCTGGTTGTTTTTTTCATTTCATCATTTCCATCTACAGCTGTAAAAAGAGTAGACATAGTCAAAATCCCACTGACAATGTAAGGCAATCTGCATGCTGATTGTCTCATATGATAAGGATGCCATGATCTGATTGGGATGGGAAGGGGGGTAAAATTTGTGGCTGGGGTAAAAAAAGGGGTCATAATGAATTTCAAAATCATTGGGGACTAAATGTTCTAAGAGAGGGGAGCTGTTATATGGATAAGACATAAGACAAAAAGTTGGATAATCAAATGCTGTAAACCAGACTCATGGGGAAAGGGTATGACTTGCTATTACTGTCAAAATAGTATACTAAACCACTGGCTTCTCATGGAGACAGATCCCATCCACCATTGAAACAGTGCCTAGCACTGTGGTTTTTGTCAAGCAACAACTTTGCAAGCTTTCTTGACTAACAAATTAGGAATACAGTAGTTAAATTGATGGTGAAAGTATTCTTCTCTGTGATGTCAATTATCAAATAAACTGCGGCCTTTGCTCTAAGGCAAGCAAGTTGGTACTTTCTGTTAGTATCACAGATTTGCTCATAGTAGATATGTATTTAACACTTCTACTTAGTTAACTGATAAAAGTCTTCTTTAACTTTTGCCTGATGTCACAGTTTGGAGCAAATATTAGTTGGCTCAGGGTTTTGTCTTAGTTGGTGGAGTGATTAATTCTTTGTTAAAGAAAAACTGTTTGTGTGATAACTAGGAGGGAACTGAAACTTTCTCTGCTTAGGGGGTCCAGTAACTGTCATATGCACAATGACCTAATGTGGAAAGAAACATGTATCAGTAGTGTTTAAATACAGTTGGTACTGTTACTGCTTACTATGTCAGTTTTTAGCAGATTTACCACTCACGATGTCCATATTCACCTGCCTGCAACCAATGCAGTGATTTTGTCAATATGACATTCACTTGTGACCTGCTAGTTGGCATCTGTGTAGCACTATTTGGTCAAGGAGGGCAGGTACTTTACCATATAGTTAGTGTGCTGGTGTAATACTGGAATGTTTAGTACTGTTATTAGTGAATGTGGAAGCGAGGCAAATCAAGTAATTTGTGTTACTTTAAAATGTAAGTAGTTATCCAATGTAGGCACTGTTTAGGGGGGAGAGTTATGCCTTCTAGCAATAAGTATAATGGGGTAGTGAATTTTGTTGTTATTAGTTGCAATGCCCTTATCCTGGAGTTTGGGTAATGCCAAGAAGTGGTAGTGGGAAAAGAATAGAATAAATATCACACACAATTGTCTTTGGAAAAGGAGCCTTTGCAATGATCTTTGAAGGGGAGTTATTTAACACATGGTAGCTACTTGTTCTCTCTGCTGATGGAAAATGCAACTGTCTATTTTTCTCTTAAGAATATGATGAAGGCAGAAAGTGTATCCATTGACTTCTGTGATTTCATAAAGAAACATGCAGCTGTATATGTATGCAGGGGGTGTAACAAGCAATTATGCAAGGCTACCAAGATGTACATATCATACCTTTTCAAATTTTGGTGGTGACAATTGACCGTCTGATATGTTCTGACCACCCTGCATTGTCTTTTATTATCTTTTCATTTATTGGCTGACATCTGATCAGTACCATATTTTTTCCTTTGTTGAGGATGATGCATACACCAAGTCAGTGTGATTTGTTACAGTCAGGGTAGAAATGGTTTTGTTATTGTAGTGTAACTGTCCATTACTTTGCTATCAAATTTAAGTGATTCCCATTGCTTCTATGTTATATTACCTAATTCCTTTATAGTTTGTGCTAGTTTTCCAGTTTGAAGTAGGATCCTTACATTCCAGGGCCAAATGTTATAGTTGTAGCCCTCAAGCATTGTTGTTTCCTTTTTCGAATTGAATTTGCTCGTAGCTTTGATCCAGTCTCATCACACACCAATCATTATTGTTATTCCTATCACAGAACAAGCTCACAACTCAGATTTCCTAGTAGATGTATCTATTGTTATTTATGTAGATGTAAATTTTTTTGGTAGTGGACTTGACTTTGGGCTCAATTGCACTGATGTCAGAAATTATTGCTTAATAAATCTTCATGTCTGTCATCATCTTCAAATCAAAAGAAATTGCAACAGTTTGATAGTCAATTATTATTGCATGATAGTCATACTACATCAATTAGGGATTGCAAGGAACAATGGAGAAATATAAAAAAGCAGCATGTGGTTTCATTATAGATGAAATTGTGAATTGAAATATAGTAGCACGTAGCAGCAAGTGAGTGTACAACCATTGCCTGTATGTTCTTCAACTGTACCTTAAACCCACAGTTCAAAAATGCTATGCATTTGTTGTTTGAAATGACATATATATTATATATTATATATTACTACTATTTATGATTCAGGAACTTAGATTGAACAACAATTCTTTTGCCCATCTTCATTACAGAGGCAAGAAAAGTTGGTAAAACTGAAAGACCTCTGCTAGTTCAACTTGGATGGCATAAGGATGATCGTGAAGGAAGATTTCTGTTGAAAAGTGCGAATGCAAAATTCCATGCAACAAAGTTTTTTGAAAGTCACAAAGATGAAGGCCAGTTGAAGAGAAGGCTCTCTAGGCGTGAAAAGAAGGAGATGAAAAAAAAGAGAAAGGAAGAAATAGCCAAGGCAAGTGAGGGTAAGACCACAGATGATGCAGCTATAGCTGAAAAACTGTACACTGAGCTGCCAGAGACCAGTCTCACAAGGAGCATTTCGAATCCAGAGGCTGTCATGAAACGAAGAAGACAACAGAAGTTGGAGAGACGACTTAAAGAATTCGAAACTAAAGATGGAAGACATACTGGGGGTATAATTAAGATCTTTGCAGAGAGTTTAAAACCAGAAATTCCATACAAAACCATCTTAGCTTCAAATAGAGATACTACACAAAAAATTGTTAAAGAGGCATTGGAAAAATTTATGATGGAAAAGGAAGATCCAGATGAGTATTGCATAGTTATGGCTGTAATCCCAACAGGAGAGAATACTGATGGCAAAAATGTTGGTAAAGAAAGGGTTGTACGAGATGATGACTGCCCACTAGCTATCCAGTCAACCTGGCCACAGTCCCGTGGATTTTTGACATTCCATTTAAGGAAACGGTACACAATACCTGGAATGAAAAAGGATAGAAAAGCCTCTCAATCAAAAATGGAGACTGCCCCAGATCAAAAAGTGGCAGAGCGCTTAGCCCAACCCAAAGTGGTAGATGAAAGTTTACTACCGTACTTGCTAGAGTTAAGCCCAGATGGGAAGGACACTGTGTTGAAACCAAAAATTTATAGAATATTCCCAAGTGTAACCACAGTAGGTAGTGCACCCAAGGGTTCATTAGGAGAACAGAGTTTACAACTTGTATCACCAACAGTGTTACCGCAGCATTGTGTTATTGCTAACATGGAAGGGGCAATAACTATCACACCATCTTCTGCTGATGCATTTATTTCAGTGAATGGAGATCGAATCTTAGAAACGACTATGCTTCAACATGGATTTGTTATACGATTTGATGGTAATCATGTATTTAGCTTTTGTGAACCTGGTGGGGAACCATCTACTGGAAATTTAATTGATAAAGACAACGTGAATCAAGAAGTTGATAGGGGAAGTGGTGCTAGTAGCGCAAATATTTTCCATCCTCCAGGAGATTCCAGGTTGGTATATTTATTTCCAAGCTTTGACAAATGGTGAATTGTGGTTATAAGAACAGTACAGAATTTGTCTCCTGCAGGTTTATATGTACAATTTCTTATTGATTCTTATGTATTTGTTTTGGTACCTTCATGAGTGTGGATAGCTATAGCTATACATGCTTAAGTAGCTAGTATGCGCCCTTGTGTATGATGTTATTGGATACTCAAACAATTTACACTTGCATTCATTTCAACATTATCATGCTCCAAAAAGTGATAGAAAATTTTAGCCATTGACATTCTTATTAATAGGGCAACATGAAAATTGAGTATTTTTTCTATAATTCAAACGTTGTCAAAATCGTGACGTCACACTTTCCCTCCGCATTATGATAATATGTCAGAACAAAAGGTACAGTTACTCTTTCTGTTTTAATGTATTACAGCCATCTTACCTGTTCGAATTAGGACCTATTGAACAAAGTTCTTCAGGTTCTTAGAAATTTGTTGTCCCGTCGTCTTTCGGTCTGGTTAAAGTAACAACACCCTCCGAACGCAGTCGACTGTGTATAGGGGTGATACCACTTGCATACAAAGCACTTTGAATGCTGTGGATAAGACTGAAAAATAGCGAGGTGAGGAGTAGAGAACGGATGAACGTTTGTGGGGGAAGTGCAGGCTCTGCTACTACTTTCGTTCTTCATGCTCAGGGTCACTTGAAATCTGTCATTCACAAGGGTAGAGACCTATTAAGGTGAATGTCAGCTTCTGCCTGCCCGAAATGCTGAGTTTAAAAGAATTTTATATTGCAGCTGAGCTTCACGCACCAACATTTACCATTAAATACTCGCTTGGTTAATGATAAATTTCCTGTTTACAAATTATCCGAAGTCTTAAGTGGTTTGAGACTTCTTGTCCCGCTAGCGGAAGCCCTCAGGCTGGGCGTGATCCATTCCTTTAATGCCCACAATATCACGAACAAGTGTCACACCCAAAGAGCCCATTGATTTTCCCTACGGTGCCCCTGCCTTATGGTGGTATCTTCTTTATTAGCCACACAGAAGGACCCGACGTTTTTTTGTATGTACTGTGATCGCTGGCGGTCATGGAGGAGAATGGTAGAAGTGCAGATGTAGATAAGAGCTGTTACCACTAAGTGCTAAGTGATGGAGCACTTTTTGAAGCTTTGAAATCCAAAAGGTTTAACATCATTGTGAGCTCGTGACGACTGTTTCTAAAATGCCCTAAATTGCACTTGCAAATTAGGTTCTGCGAAAAGTAGCCCACATAGTTTTGCGTGTTGATCGTTTCGTGTGGCCTGTTGAATTACATATGCAGAATGGAGCTCATAACCTGATTGTTAGTGGAGGCAATAGAGCAGTCGCGTAACAACCTCTGTCGGAGGTATTATTCTCTTTCAATTCGAGACTAGATTGGTAACGTTTGTTAGAACAGAAGGGTGTTGGGTACTTGGTGGCAACTTGAGGTTCAGTACTTCTTTTCTACAACGCCGGAAAGTATCACATTTGGAGTTATTGCACATGATTTAGTGGGGATCTTCCGGTAAGAGGAGTAACTTAACAGGTTTGTTTGGCAAGGAGCGTCCTTTATGGGCAGTCACTTGAATATACCTATTGCCCAATTTTGGGCAATTTTTTCATAACATTCTATTTAGTAAAACTAAGTAGTAGGTAGCTAGTTGTAGCATAATATGTATGGCAAGTTGTTCAGAAGTTTTCAAGACCCAATTCTCAGCCAAGAGTGTTTTTCAGATCGATATTACGTATTTATTACCACACTCCATACTTGGATACATAGGTCTCCAGAGTCAGCGAATATGCCGTACAGCCCACCTCTTACTCCACATATGAAAGAGAAAATCCTAAATGAACAGATGGGTAGCAAAGTTGACGAGCACGAGGATGTGGTCGTGGAAACTACATTTGGAGTTGATGGTGAGGTAGAGAGCAGCCCTGTGAGGAAAGATCGATCACCAACAGCGAAGGTATGTAAAATTTACTTTATCTGTTATATCCAATATGTGATAATTTCTCAAGTAAGTATTTAGGACACCAGGTTTAATCTCATTTTGTTTTGTTTGTGGAATCCGATCATAAAAGGGGGTAACGTTGTCAACTCAGCCATTTATTTGAAGCAGAACGCAAAAGTTTGAATTAAGGTAAGAGTAATCTCTGCTTATCAGGAGGTACGATGAGAGATCGGTAAGACTAATAATTTTTAATGTAGTTATATTATTACATGCGTGTATGTGCGCAGATGGAATGGAGGAGTTAAGATTCTCGCTAATACATGCCGTGATTTTGTAGTAAGTTGGTGTTGTTACTACAGCAAAGTGTTCTCACTGCCCAACTAGACGTGGAATTTTCCTCTATACAGATGTTAATGTTTTCGAGCTCATAATCAAATTGATGGCAACCTTAAGCGATTCGGAATCGATTTTTCATTCACCTTATCGCAGCTTCGAATGTTATTTGGATTTTAAGAATCAGAGGCCGCTCTTCACGTGCCCGTCATTACTTCAAGTACACATTACGTTGTATGCTGGGGAAAATATGAACAGGTTGCATACTGGAAACTCGATTTGTGGTTGAATACAGGAAGGAAACACATTTTCAATCTGAATTTTGTATGTATTAAAAAGAGCCAGAGCGTGACGCTTGTGTTAATCAGTTTTGGAGGATTTTAAAGGGGATGCGTTTTAAAAGGAACTCAAAAATGAAATTTTAATGAAGAACAGGGGTAAGAAATATCACGGTGATTCGTAGTATCTTGAACCTTTGATTTGTTCCTGCCATTTCGATAAAAGTGGAATGTTCGCGACGAAGCCTTTAAGTTAATTAAGTGGATGGAACAGCTGGAAGAAAAAGCGTAATTTACACCTCAGGATTTTACAAATTGCCAAAATTCCATAACAATTAGTCGTGAAACTTATACCAATATCGCCTTCACAGTGATTTAACGTGGTGTCATTGTGCAGTTCTACGTTGATTTTCGTGAATTCGATAAGAAGTTCATGGTTCTTATGATGGGTCGAATAAGCAGTCCCTTCGATGGGAGGTAGAGGCGGAACCCCTCAAAAGGGCCATCCATTCTAAGTTTCCTTAAAACAATAACCCAGGAAGCCCTAGATGTAACCCTCCCTCAGTTCTACTGTGATAGGTGTTCAACTTCGAAGATATTTGGAATATATTAAAACCATGCACAATGGTGCCTCTAACTACGGTTTGAAAATTTAACATTTGATCATATGTAATGATAATACTAATTTTTGAGGATTGTGATTGAGGATTTACTTACTATTTAAAATGTTATTTTACGTGCGGTACTGGTATCTTCATATAGACCGCACACCTACATACGTGGATGAAAACTGTCGATTTTCATACACTTTGATTACGATAGATCGACGATGTGAAACGTATAGCTTAGCCGTATTTAGAAGTTTGGATTTTCAAAACATAAAATGATTTCTTTACTAAGATCTTAAGATTTTACTGCTTTTTTATATTCTTGGACGTTTTTTACTCTCAGAACTTAGATATCGAAAAAGTCCAATGGGTTAGCTTGGTTGAAAGCACCCGATTTTTCTACCGTGTAAGGATGCACACGAACCTTTTTACGATGAACCGTTTAAGCGGGCCATTATTAAGGACGTGGAGGGGCAACTCCAGCCATGCTTTCTTTTGAATAGACTGTGATGATGAATGATATGTTGCTATCTACTTATACAAGCTTCAAAGGTGGCTCAAGTTTGCAAAAGTAATTCTTCTGGTTATTAGATATGGAGTGCAAGGTCGACAATAAAAGCCATTTCCTATTTAAAATTGACGTTTAGGCTGCCACAATTGTCTTCGCCAGGAATAAAATATGAAGAAATGGATCCCTGAATTTATATAAACAAGATAAGATAAGATGATTAAATATTGATGAGGAGAAGACTGAGGAAAATACGTTTGCCTAAAACTGAATGGAATATTAAAATAGGCGGAACAGTAAATCTTAAATTAATGGTGTATGTATATACATATGAATGATGTAAAATTTGTAATTGAGATACAAGGAAGTGATAAAGCGATAAAGGAAACATAGTATCTAGAACCTAAAATCTGTCGAGAAAATTCACAAGATTTCACATCCCTTGGACTTAGGGTTGGCTTCATTAAAAAAGTATTGGCAATTTATAGCACTGCAGTATTACGTAAGTATTCATTGAATATTTATTTATATGGTTCAAAAGTTCGGTTTTACTTCATGAACGCACTTGTAATGTTCTTAAACGGCTCCTAAGTCGAATACCTGTTCAGCATTTACTTTTACTGCGTTATGTTGCATATGCAGTATACTTTTGACTACCGTTACGGGTAGCTTCCGTGCATAAAAATCGATTAACAAGTTGGTCGTTTTGGTAGGGCCGCTGATGTGATCAGAGGTGTGCCGAGCCCTGATTTTTTGTTGTAGATTGTCAGCTGAAGCTTTCTATTTTTCCAGTCATTGTTACGAGATTAGTTATGAGCTTACCTAGAAGCCTCTCCTTTGTTATGATTTTGATATCTTTCCCTCATTCTCGAGTACTCATTCGGCTTTGATGGCCGAGTGCACTAAGGTTTGTGGGTAGTGACTATCAAAATATATGTAATGTTCTTAATTTCCGCATGGGACAACTTCCCACTGGATTAGATTGTTTAGGTTTGATGGAAACGTCGTAATGACTGCATTTATATACCTGGAGAATCAAAATTTTGACATAGGACTGCGGTGTTTGTGTACCCGGAAAATAACTGGATTGGTTTCAGCTCTGCTCTTTACTTGTAATTTATCCTTAAAAGCCTAGAAAGCCTTATTGGTGCCAACTGTAACAAAAATATAATTCGCAGATCTTGTTTATAGAAACGGGTGCTCCATTCCTGGAGCGTCCTGGAGCGTCCTGGAGCGTGCTTGAGAACTTGTTACTTTTTACATCCGAGATAGAAGTCGGAAAATGTAAGGTTGCGGGTATTTCACATTCTTGCCCATGTTTGACAGTATGTTTGATTATCGAAAGTAAAGAAGCTTTTGGTAGTGCAGCTAATTAGTATATCATACATGGTGTCTCTAGGAATGTTAGGCTAAGGCAAAGGTGATTGATTTTAAACGTAGTCTAGAATGATTTGAACTGTTGTTTTAACTGGGACATAAGTGAACCAGCTTTATAAATCACGTGAAGAAGAAGAATCGTGTTTGATATGGTGTAAGAGAAATGTTATGATTATTTGTTGTATTTGCTTTCATTATAGTATCTTAGTATTAAAACTGCACGAAATAGCGAAATTGTTTTAGTAGTGAAAAGCTTTTTTCGTAGAGTACTAAATCGCCAGAATTGAGTTAGGAAGAAATCAATAAAACTTATATCAAACTGTGTTTTGAAAGTAGCCAATCAGAGGTCTGACTGCTAGATTGGTGTTGTTTTGACCAATCATTGT
>JAAAKL020016082.1:0-11194 GCA_010016065.2 Carybdea cf. marsupialis auct. non (Linnaeus, 1758)
TCCATTGATAGCAGCTAAGTTAGTTTTTAGCTGAAGGAATCACCCTGTATAAACAATGTAATAAACAAACAAACAAATTATCAATGATTATTCTTGCAATATTTACCACTAAGGGAGCTTTCATGCCGAAGCAGCACGGGGTAAGAGGCATTTTGTAAACCCTACTTGTCTCAGTGATTTGAGATCGATGTGGCACGTCTGAAGAATATCCGATCGCAATTCCAAGGGGTCACTAGTGCAGTATAGCCAAAACATTTTCCATGTTTAGTGTTGCAATGTCAAGGTTGTTATATACAAAAGAGGGTGTTGGCTGCCAGTAGTGCCACCACCAAAAAAATGTTAGGGGAGCCCGGGAGTCAAATCGTATATTTTACTGACTAATTGAAAAAAAGAACTGAGAAACAAGGCATGTCACATATTTTTGAGGTATCTGGGTCACCCTGTACCCAGGTGGTTACGCCAATAGGTACCTTTGTAACTATAAGAGAACATTTCTTATGATTTTGTTAACATAATGTTTTATATTGCACTTGTTAACACCGCACAAACCAACATAGCATATGGGTGCGAGGTTCTTTTGGTGCATTTGCATTACTTAATCTAGATAATCAGATTCTACTCGCTAACCTCTTTTCCATTTCATTATCCTACCACGAATCTGAAGAGGCAAGTTTTGTAAAGTTAGTCTGTTTCAAAGACGTCACAATTTATGGAAACTGACTTATATTTGCACATCCAATAACATCCGTTCTTAGGAAATGGAGTCGCTTTTTAAATCGAACAGTTGTTCCCAGTGCTTGTGTTTTCAATTTTTGAGTTATAACGTCAGATAACAACTAAAACGCAATTTATTGTTTTTACAATAGCATTTTGAGCAATAACGTACCTGATTATAGAATATTCTCAGATATCAAGTGGTGGGTGGTGACGATTTTCTTACTCTGCTTATGTGTCGAAATATAGAACCTTTTCTATATTTAGTTTAGTCATAAGAGGCATCCTACGAGATTCGCAAGTCCTCTTTTTTTCAGGGATCACTGTATCCCCCTCCCACAAAGAAAATGAAGCATCAACTGTTTTGCGTATCACCGTGTTTTGGTTTTCGTCAAAGTTGTAGCTGCTTGATAACAAATTGACTAGAGTCACTACTGATGTTCATCAAGGATCTCTTCGTGATCCCCATCCCCATTATATGTTTTGCTTTAGGTCTCATTTCCATTTGCCCTCAGCTGCGCATGCTCTTCGATGCCAGTTTAAAATGGAATAGTAGGCAGTATATACCACCAGGAATACCTCGCGTGTGCTTTTATGGCTGTTAATAAACCTGAATGTTTGTCCATAATTTTACCTTCTTCTCCCTGCCCGTAGTTGAGCTCGTATCATGAGACTGTGACCCTTGAATGATAATTTGCCAAGATGAGTCTTGACAGGTCTTGTGCATTGCATCACAAGCTAAGCTAAAGCCACTTTTGTGTCACTGAGTACCCTATATAGTAAAGGATAATATTGATCGCTGATAGTGAGTGCCTCCGCTATCCTGTTCTTCCTTCTATTCTTTCTGACGCCATTCCCCTGATGTTGCTTGATTTTTGTCGTCTGTCTAAAATTTAATTTAGGAATAGGCATACGTTATTCCAACTGGGAATAAATTATGAGGTTATCAAAAAACTTCGACCAACTATAATTTCGACCAAAAAGGATGTAATATGCGAACGTTGTTTTTTCCGTATTTGGCCGAATGCTATTTATTTATTCAGATGTTGTTTTTTACATTATATGGTATATCTAGTGATTTCTTTTTCAATTAAAGCAATAGAGGCTCCTCATAAAATAAAGCTCTTTCAGTACAGGAACCCCCTTTTTGTAAATGTATATGTTTTACTAATTTTCAAACCATATGTCATTATTGACGAACGAAGTCAAGGCACCGTTTGGTATTTACTAGGAGAACTATCCAAACCACTTACAATACATATCCCGTTTTTTTATAAGTTAATAACAACAACAACAGAGTGGAAGACTAGCTAAATTCTGCTACGTGCTTCAAACATTCCTGCTGCTGCTAATGATTCGTAATCATGCTGAGCCTCGTACCCAATTATTTAGGGGGCCTTTGCCTTAATCACAATGCTGTATCAAACCAGCAATTAGTAAGGTATGCCAAGTAAATCCACTTATTACTAAATCTATTTAAGGGAAATGCTAAAAGTTTTCCCTTTTTGTCTATAATTTGTTCTGGGTAACTAAGGGTTAAGTCTTTCAATTTCATGCTTTCGTAGCGTGATGTCAGTATGCATGTCGCAAAGAGGCTATTTTATCTGATGTTAGTGTTTACTATTGCTTTTACTATGCATTGTTCTACTCCGACAGCTTTCAGCGTCTTGACTAGATTTTATTTACTAATTCTTGTTCATCAAATGCCAAGTTTGAACTTCCTTTGCGATTAGGTTTCATTAGCTGATTGTTTCTACTTTATATAACTGAGAAACAAGCACTCATGTATCTTCGAAACTAGCTACCGTGTGATAGGGTTTGATCTCTTACATGGTAAGCAAGACATATATACACAACAAGTGAGTGGCATCTGTCAAGATATAAAACAGTTTTCTGTCAAAAGGTATTTATTAACAAAGTGAAATGTAGCTGCAGCCACTGCTTTTGCCTAGCTAAGTAAAGAAGCAATACTGTATAGAGATTTAGGTAACGCAATTTGCTGTAGCAGTAGTCCCACTCTGAAGGCAGTAGTAGATACAAGTGTTTGTTTTTGTGGCTTTTAGTGGAAATGAACTCGTTTTAACACGGATATGTATTGAAAAACGTTCGATTTCTGGGTCAACTAGGTGTATTCCTCATGAAGTAAATCAGTTTAGCATTAAGAGGGCCAAAAGTTGTTAACTTTCCTGTAACATTTTTCAACAACCTTCCCGTTATTTTCAAAAACTGTTAGAATTAGTAGATACCCTGATATAATCGATTTAGCGTTTGATTACGCCTAAAGAGATCTCTAAAGCCGATGCTGACACCAAAGGAGGTCCTCACTCAAAAATCGAGATGCACGTTTATGTCCATCACTGCAAAGGCCAGTTGTTCTTAATAGGGTTTGATCTAAAACAATGAAGATGGTGCCTCGCTAGTGAACGTTCATAACGCGACATCGTACATTATCCACATTACGTATTAGTACTGGTTACAAAGCAAAGAAGGCCACTCCATGCTAAACCCTGACTGGATAAAGAAGGCGGCAAAGTGTCAACAGATTGTTAACAGTATTAATTCTACCCCAACAAAGCTTGATTGTGTTCATTAGCGTCCTTAAAACCATTGGCTTATTTGATAAGCTTAAGCTTCATTAGAGTTAAATGTAAGCGAAGTAGCCAAATCTATACGGTTCATATCACATCGGGGGCACACAAAAATATTTAATTAAGTCTTAGTTTTGAACGTAAGTCTCCATGTTTCAATCTGCGTTTAATTCTATATGCTTCTGGGTCCTAAACCCATCGTGGAAAAATAATGTCTCGATGGAGTTATATGAGAGGCTGGACTGTTTCTTTTAATTCCGACGCCTTGTTCAATAGAGTCCGTTTTCTATTTAATCCTTACACCCTAGGCGCACATTGATTCGCTAGGTTTTAAACTGTAAATAATTATTGGTAATCAGTAAATTAGACAGCTAGCTGGTGGTCTGGCCGTAAATAGCCATTGAGCCGAGTGACCTGTTTTGAGTGATTGCTTATTAGGTTTTGATCAAGGAAAGATCAGATCACAAGCCATTGAACTTTCAACCGTGCATAACACATCTCTCAGGTAATACATTTGCAGGAGCTCCATTAGCTTTCCCCGTATACATACTAACAAAGGAAATTGGAATTATGACATTTTTAATATATAAAATGAATGTAAGAGAGGACCGCAGTTGATTAAAACGGAGGTAATAATGAATGCACAAAATGAAAGATAAGGTTTTACTCGTGCGAAATGTGATTTGGATTCTCGCTATTTTAACTTGTCGCTACACGGATTGCAAGGACTCAGCATTGATCAAACGGAATCATGGAAACAAGGCAACTAATAGACACGAGCGGACATTACGCTTATCGAATCATACGCTTCAGAATAGGAGGAACAAGAGGGAACCTCAAATGTTCCTTCACGGAGACAATTATCGGCCGTTATTACACGAACCATATGATAGGCCTTTAATGGGTATGCGATATCGTGGCAGAGGCCATATCCATCACAATCATTATTTTAGGGATGGACCATTTTCAGGACCACCTTCACCTCAGTTAGCTGTAGATCCTAGGCCCGTAGACTTAGAACGTAGGCCTTTTGAAGGCCAGGGAATCTTAGGAGGAGCTGAAGTACCTCATGTTAGCCACCATGCGGAACGCAGTTATGCTGGACCACTATTAGCTCGATCTGATCAAGAATTAGGGACAAGACATATTTTTCCGCCTGCAGAATCGAGGCCGGTTTTTGTGGACCATAGTAATACTTTTGCAGCCCCTTCAACGTTCAACGAGGGCTCATTACCGTTCGGATCTTTAGGAGACGAAACATCTGATACTCAATATCCTTTGCATTATCATCATAATATACATGTACCCCATTCCGTTGAAGGTTTAGGGTACACAGACCAAGATACTAATGAAAATTTTCTTAATAATGATCCCGTCGGATATGACGACGGTACTAGTCGACACGAGAAAAAGACTTGGGTTACTGATGTTAATGTTTATAGTAAGAAAAAGAACCTGGATGATCTTGCTGCACTCTTGAATGGAGACGATAATGATTCTGATGATGAATTTGGTAAGTTTGTTTTGTTGTTTTGGATTTATATTTAATCTCAGTACAGCTGTATGTTCGTTATAGCGCGTGTGTGCTTTACTTGATAAAGTTGTCTTAAAGTTAAATTTTATAGAGGAAGTTTACATGAGACTGTCTTTGTTATGAAATAGTTTACTTAGAAATTATTAGTATTTCATGCGTGTTTACGTCTTTTTGACAGTAAGCCCATCAACATCTTGAAATTTTAATGTTGTGTTATTGCACCCTCTTTTCATTGACATTCCATGTCAAGCCTAATGATCGCTGCGCAGGTCTTCCCATGAGCTACTACTGCGCACGGACAGTTGCCAGACAATGCTCAGGTCTTCTGATCTGGGACTGGTTTCGGACCAGTGGGTTATGATATCGTACTGTTTCAGATTACCCCTTTATACATATGTGGAATTAAAATCAGGGAAAAATCAATTTTTTACGATGAAATCTTATTCTGATCAGGTTTTATTTCCGGGCAGAGGATAGATGAAAAATAAGAGAAATGTGCCCAGAAACTTTGAGACACCTTTCACTTTTTTCAGACATAGCTGTAGATGAAATGCCAACCTACCTAAAGTTATAATTTGCAGTGTGCAACAGAAAAAAGCCATAGCCTCTCATAAGAAGTTTGGAGTGTTTCATTGATAGTACTTTTTATTAAAAATAATGTTAGGGAATAGCAGGAATCGCATTGCGCATGCGGTAATTTCTTCAGCGAAAGGTGAAGACCGTATTATTTCCCTCTATGAGTCTCTTGTGTTTCTTTGCACTTAATTCTCTCATGATAATGTAAGTTGTCTGTTACAACTTAAGTAAAGATTGTTAACTTTTCTAGTAGTTATGAACATTTAAAAGTCTGCTGCCTTAGGTCTCATTTCACTGTCGATATATCAAAGGTGCCATTCAATTTAAAGTTAGTGATCTATACGTTGGTGTCGCTAACAGTGCATTTGGTGGATAGAAACTTCTTAGGTCAATGGGTTTCCACTATTCTACAGAAAACTGCTGTTGTTTTTTTACAGAAAATACGTATTTCATATTCTTAGTTCTGAGTATTGACCTGCTTTTTTGTTTGTAAACAATATGGGCTGTTTAAGAGGTGATCAAAGCCGTTTGAAAAATGGAAACGAATGCAAACAAGCAGGCATTGAATACTGGAAAAATAGGACAATACAACTTATTAGCGAACAATGAAATATGAGCGTGTTTTGTTGCCGAGGTTTAAGGTAGTAAACTGACGCAATTTAACAGTTTTGTCTGAACTCTGGAGAACCAGTTGATCGTGTTTTATTCTCACACAAGGGACTTCCCAGTACGATTATTTTCCCTAAGTGAATAACTGAGATAAACATTGAGTTGTTTTCACTAAAATTAATTTTGAGACAAGCAAGCACATTAAATAAAGTACAACCCTGCAAAACAAGTTTTATCTGAACTCTGGAGGACCAGTTGATTGTGTTTGATTCTCATACAAGGAACTTCCTGGTACGATTATTATCCCTAAGTGAATAACTTAGATAAACTTTGAGTTTTTTTCACTAAAATAATTTTTAAGACATGCAAGCACAATAAATAGAGTACAACCCTGCAAAAATGATCATCAAAAAGGCAACAAGATTGTTTAAGTGTACTTAATAAGTACAAATTTATGTTATCTAGACTAATGGCCTTTTCAGATTGTAATATAAATGTTTGCTCTAAAATATCGTTACTCTAACGTGTTTCAGATAATTTTCTGTTCCTTTTTATTTTAGACCTTTGATCTGGTATTTGCTCTTCAGATTCTATGTTTTATGTTTTATTGATTTCTTGCCCACTCCTTGTTATCTACCGCCCAAAAATAAATATTCTGAAATAAAGAGTTCTTATCATCATTATTATTCTGATAACCATTTATCCTTTTGATCCTTGACTGGCTCTGTGATATTATCTTTTGAATATACGATATGATTTCGGTGACCTAATCTGGTTTCATATTACATATGAATAGTGTTCAGAACAAGGAATAACAACATCGTGCTTCAACAACAGTTTTAATTCCAAGAAAGGCCTTCACCGTTATCTACCGTTCATGCAATTGACATTTGTTAGGGTTCTCCGCTACTGTTGAGATATTGATGGAAAAATTGTAATGGGTAGTGGTAAAGAGTTTATGCTCATACTAAATGGTAAAAGTTTCAGTGGGAGGACGTTTATATGGACATAGAATAATTATTATTATTGTATGTCATTGATATATAAATAGCAAGATTCTGTTTGCCTTGTTAAAATCAATATAGCCTTGATTTTTTTTAGCTCTGCATGGCCCCCGACGCCATGAAAAGGGCCGGGTTGGTGGTCCCTCCACTTGTTCTTAACACATATACATACTTTAGGAAATGTAATATGTTAACCTCCAATACATCCTTGCTCGTTTATAAACTATGGTTTTGCGAATGGAAATTTTCGGTGCATGCAGTTAAGAAACCGAATTGTTTTCTTCATTTTATTATCTTAATTTTTTGTCTAATTTTGTCCCATAAAAACCACAGGAAAGGTTAGTCCCAGTTATGAGTCTCACAAGTTATCAGACTTATTGAAGTACCAAGAATTGTATCAGTATACGTTTTTGATCAACAAGTTACATTATTAGTGTTATCCTACAATCACGGTTGGTGCTGTCTTCACCGTAATCACAGACTCTAATATTAAGCAACCGAGAATTCCTCTTTCCCATCCTGTAGGTGGGTCTAGGTCAGTGACTGTTTAAGATAATCAATCTTAGTATAGTAGCTATGCATATAATTATGTTTTCTGATAACTTGTACTGGTAATAATCGAACTAATGAATTAAAGCAAAAGTAGAACAGTTACAAGAACACGATTACAAAGCCATTCTTGCGGCAATCTTTGAGGTACCATTCAATGACTCATGGTAGATATCCGTTGAGAATATCTCTTTTGGTGATAAAAATATAAATAATTTTGTGTCATAGTTTAACCTCCTGATTTGACCCATCTTGTAATGTATGTCATATTCAAGGTTTTAAATTAGTGACTTTGCGAAGTACTTCCCTGACTTGGGTGAGATTTTGTTACATCAGATTTATTGGCCAATACACTGTCTCAAGACTGACAGTTTAAGATGTGCAAAGGTGATATCTGTGTTGCATTTACACAGCCTTTCAATTTCGATTGATACCAGGAGGATAGATTGACATAAGGAACTGACGTATGCATTGAGCTAAAATAACTTGTAGACTCAAAATAGTTTGCTAAAGTAATGTAACCATGGAAACTGTGAATTCCTCGACCAACGAGAAAGTATCGTTATCAATAGTGACTGAGAAGAGCGCGTTAACGCCAATCAGGATATGGGGATATGCAAGTTACCGGTAGTTTATAAAATCCAGGTTCTTATGCAGTCCGTGAACTTGTTTTAAAAGCGCCAAGTCACAGGGCTCGTTACCCAATCGAGGCAGTCGGCATTGGAAACGAACACTAAGCCGAGGCCCCTGGCAATGTTGTCAATTGATGCTAAAATTACATTACAGATTAGCTTGAGCCTCATTAATAGAGTATATAAGGTAAGGGTTCATCTATTACGATACATAAAGTCTCTTGAGTGCGTAAAATATATCTTGAAATAGGCAACATTTCTCTTGTAAACCATCAACACCAGGTAAACGTTGGTACTTTACATACAGTACGCGGGGACCCAAGCCTTCACATGAGACATGCCTACATATTTTTGTCCTTTATAATACACTCGATTAGCACCGATGTAAGGATTAGCATGTGAATTAGCCATGATACTTTAAACGGATTCAGAAGACACATAGTTTTTTAGTAAGCGCATATATTGAAACCTTATTGTGTTTGTTAAGTGGTGTTTGGTATTTAATCGATGACTTGAACTACACTTGTATCCCTGGATGCAAAACGATTCAAAATCAACCACTTGCTTGTACCACCCATGGATTAGTCATGCGAAAGTAAATGCTTAATTACAAATGAGCATAAGTTTTTTGGTGAGATGACTATTTGACACTTCTAGGAACGGACTGAAATTGCTTCTTCTTTGATTTAGCGTGGCAAACTATAATATACCTCTGTACAATTAAAGAGTGTCCATGCGATGTGGATATAAAATATCCATGACTAGCAGCAGCTGACTAGAAAGTTCTTAGTACACTTGCATATTAACAGTGACGTGTTGATTCTATTTCACAGATCCCTGCTCTGCCAAACCCTGTCGAAATGGTGGCATTTGTAAGACGAAGAGAATAGCGGCCTTTGAATGTATATGTCCAAGAAGATTCAAAGGGAGATATTGCCAAGGTAACATATACTGTAGCTTTTTATTCATTATGTTACGGGATGAAAACGTCTCTTAATTTTCTGTCTGACTAGCCACCGCAATCTTTGTTAGCAAGATCGTTGCTTTATCAGGAACCCTTACAGCATAATAGGCACTTAAGCTGAAATGTGCAGTCTAGCCGTGTTGTAAACTATCAAGCTTATCCATGTCGATCAATGTCCACAGAACAGTTTTTATATCAAATTGTTAGATGTTTTTTTATTTGTGGACTCCACGATTGCGCTAAAGGAATGTCACCAGTATAACACGTTTGGACCTTATGCTGTGCGATTTTCAGGAGAGATCCCGAAGTGGAAACCGCATGGACCTTGCACTAAAGTACCTTGATCCTTTCTTTGTGGAGTGCCTCTCTTTTGGGCCGATTATACGTTAGTTAGTTGCTTACAGTATGGCGTATAAAATAAAAAAATATGCCTTATTTTTGCATATAAAGAAAAATGCCTCAAGTTTTTTCAACGGCAAGAAATTGTTTGCTCTCTCGCAGTAATTCTTAACCTAATTATTCTTGAAGCCATGATTGGCTGCGAGCGGTTTATTCTTGTGTAGTACGTTTAGAAATAGTGATGTCTGATGTACATGACTTGAAGTTAAAGGTACTACATTTTCCTATGGCCACGTGCGACGTTTTATGGAATATTTTGTTTTCTTGATGCCATTGTCATAATTATGCTCTTAATAAATCAGATTGCAAACGTATATTATTTTTATCTTTATTCTTTAATATTACATCCATCCTATACTCATTAATTCCGAAGTTAATTCTGTTTTATAGTAGAAAAAATAAGTGATTCCTCCAAGGTTTCGTAAAGTATCACATACAGAGAACCTTCATAACCCTCGTTTAATAGGATTGGTAGTATTTATCATCATCAAACTCCGATGGAAGTTTGTTTTCAAGTTTTTCTCTGATTGCAAAAGGGATCTTAGAGCTTGAGTCACCTCTTTGTTTCCCTGTTACTATAAAGTCCATCTAAAATCTAAACGTTTGTTTATGGTTCAAAAATCATTTGGAAGTGTTTAGTAAGACACACTGGCCTTTTTTCGTTTGTTGATCATCGTCGGTTATGTTGATGGTAACATAATACCACAAAGGGGTAAAAATCGCTAACGTAGGAGAACTGGTGTCAGCAACTTTGAACGTAGCCTTCAGTGTCGCAACATCGAGTACTTGTACAGGGGTGACTTCAAAACTGTTGAGGGCGTTTCACAGCACGTTGGTGTTAGAAAAGCGTCTGATGAAACGTTGCTCTTTGGTCTATTTTGTTAACCAAAGTGGACGATTTCTGTCTGGGCTGAATTGACAGGAATACATCGGCCTAGGGGTATTAAATGTTTCTGACTCAATCGTCGACTTTCTATTTTTGATCCCATCAGTCAGTAGAGGTACTGAAGAGTAGAATAGGACACTACGATAAGAGGACACAATCTCATAACTGACGCTAACATTTAATAGTGAAGGCTTTAACGTACCATGATCGCCAACATGGTTTAGGAGAAATAAATTTATGTTGCTCCTTCTAAGTGACGAAGGGTGCCACTGTTCTGTTCCTTTGAAACAACATAACTTACTGTCTCCATTATAAACGGAGAAAGACAAGTCCAGAAATAGGACATTTTTTAAGGTATCATTTCTTTAATGACATGTACACGATCATCTCTAAAGTTGACGAGCTTTCTTTTCTACCTCTTAAAATAACAGAAAAGAACAGATGTCATCCAAATCCATGCGAAAACGATGGGAAATGTACAGAATTAGCTCATGGTTTTGAATGCACATGCCAAGTTGGATACAAGGGAGTGAGATGCCGAGGTAATGTACACATATTGTAGAATTTAGTAGTAACCGAAGTAATTGAGATTTAATAAGTTCAGATCAATGGACAGTTGTCTTAAGAAAGGAAAAGAATGCCACTCGGAATTTTGTTTCAAGGTAACATGTTTATTGCCTTACAAGCAATCAATAGATCTCTTTTTTGCTATTTGGTGATTAAACATTAAACAAGAAAT
>JAAAKL020016083.1:0-11194 GCA_010016065.2 Carybdea cf. marsupialis auct. non (Linnaeus, 1758)
TAATGAGCCGGGCAGACTGGACAGATTGACGAGCCAGGTAGCAGTCCTTCCGTGGTCAAGTCACATGGCGCAGAGAGGCTACTCTCGAAACGGCGTACAGCTGGATGTCGATGCCCACCGATGGATGGTATTAAGCTAATGTTGCAACCAGAGGAAAATTAAATATGTTACTACCCAGTCATCATAGCTTAGCTGGTAGAGGAACATGCTACAACTATGCGGGGCCCCAATTCGAATCCCGGTATTGATATGTTTGACCTTTCTTTGGTATCTCTGCAGACATCAGAGATAATAAAACCCAAGGAAATACGGCCGAGTTTGACAGCTATAAAGTTCCTTTCGTTATTTGCAATATATTATATATAACAAGGCAAGAATCTACACAATGCAGCTCTATTAAGTGTAATAAAATAGTACTTGAGTGTACTAAAGTGGCACTTAAATGTATTACAGTTGATGGAAAGTGTAATAATGTAGCACTAAATTACACTTTAAGTAACGTGTACTAACATAGCACTTAAGTATATTATATATAATGATCTAAAAGAATTACTTAGACTTTAAATTGGCGTATTCCGAATTTGGACTTTGGAAAAATTATTTATAAAGGCAACAATTGCAGTTACTTCAACAATGTTATAACGTCACATTTGAGAATACCATCCACGAGGAAATGGTTCTTATAACTACCTGACTTCTGAACCTCTCATGCTGAAATTCAGCTGGCAATTCGTATAACTGTGGATCTCTTTGTATCTGATATACACTGCAAACCAGTGATTCATCCTTCCGTATTTGGTAATGACATGAACTCGACTCAGTAACAAAATCCGACCTGTATAGTAAATTTATTCAAACACTACATTAAAATGAAGGTATGTTATTATAGCGAACGGGAATAAGATCTAAAGTATAACATACAACTAGAATAAGACTCATCAATACAGCCGAACATAAACTGCAACTTGTTAACACACATAAACCGCAACTGCAAATGCAACTGCAACTGCAACTGCAACTGCAACTGCAACTGCAACTGCAACTGCAACTGCAACTGCAACTGCAACTGCAAATGCAACTGCAAATGCAACTGCAACTGCAAATACAAATGCAACATTGTTGTAACTTTCTAAATACAACAATCAGGAAGTACAAGTCAAGCACATTCGACAGCTTCTTGCATTATAGTTTGAATTCTTTAAATGATAAAGTTTATAATACTAGCACTAGTTTTCATACAAGGTCGTGTGTTGCTTGCAATTATATCTCTGATGTAAGCTTATATTTAATAAAACTGAACCTGACTTTAAAAAGTATTATCAACAACTTTTTGTTAGTTCTTTTGTTGCCCGTTCAAGGCTAATAATCATACATTTCCATTTTATTGGCTAGCCAACATAAGCATGCTAAAAATTTCTTTAGTAATAAAAGCTTAGATAATTTGCGGCATAAAACGTAAAAATTGCCTCAAGTTGCCTACAATTAACACGTTTTCAACTACATAAGTGACGAAAAATGTATCACTCATATGGAATTTATTTACAAAAACCTGTTACAAATTTCTCAATTACTATAAGTTCTTTGCAAAAGTGTTTCGGTTACACTCCAAATTTTTGGTTGTGACAAGTGTCTGGCGAAAATTTTTAACAAATTGATCCGTTACTTAGATCAATTTTCAAAATAAACTTACCTCGCTTTCCCATAAAGTAGAGGAACTGGTGGATGCAGCCTTAATATCTGCGAAAAATAAAAAGACTCTGATTGATAATTATGTCAGTAAACACGCAGGCAATGGTAGCATCGGAATAGAATCTCACGCCTGCAGACTTTGGTTGATGAAACAATTCCATATACGAAATTTTCTCTTATGATAGGGGGGTGGATTTACTCGGGGCTAGGGTGAATAAGAAATTAAACAAAATCAAGCGCACTTCAGAGATTGATACAGAGAGATTGTTTGAACTAAGGCTTTATACGATAACGTCGGGGGGAGGTAGGGGTACTAGCCCTTGGAGGTTTAGCGTAAGAAAGCAACAGATATGTTGTATCTTCTTTCATGTACGGCAGCTATGAGGTAATTAGCATTTTGCCAAGTAAATTCCTCGGTGCAAACACTGATTATTTCACTAACCAGTGCATACAAAGTAAATGCATTGCAAGCATTTTTATTTAGCTTTGATGAAACAAACAAGGATAAGAAGAAAAGAACATAGGCTGCTGTAGCTAATGAGCACAATACGATGTAAAAAGGTAATAAAGTTTAAGATATTTTACGCATATCTCTTTCATGTAGCTTGAACACCCCTAATGAAGCACAGTACCGGAGAAAAGAGAAATCTACAATATCAAGAATTGATTGTCTATCGAAACGAAAAATCCATATCAGCTCGTCATTATCATACTGACTCGGCGTTTCGGATCGAGAGGTCCCGAATCCGATCCCCGCCAGAACTGTATGCATTCACGTTTGTTGAGAATAAGAATATATAATTCAGAGGAAGAACTCGCTGGTTTCAGAATGGCTAATAGCGATCTACTAGCGCAACCGATCTATTTTCATGAATAAGGGAACTGTATAGAGACTCAATGACGTACAGGAAGTAATAACATGAAAACGAAGTTAAAGCAGACAAATTACATGAAAAGGAGGTTACAAATGCTCATTACTAATTCCATCAACGTTCATTGAGTTAGTGGTTTTTACAGAAAAGGGAGGCCGAGAGTGACATGGCTTCAGTGTATCGCAGAAGGAGGGGATAGGTAAATAAAATAACTTCGAAAAGCTTACAACGACGAATGGGAATGGGGGAGGAACATCGTAACTATCATCAAGGGTCGTGTGAGACGGGAAGGAACAAAAATATATTTAGATGTACCTCAAGAACAACGCTTTCGACCTCCTTTAACTTCTTTAATGATTCCTGTGATAGTTCATTCGATACTTCCTTCTCTATCTCCTGCTTTAAATCTCTGATTACTAGCTTTGGCAGTAGAGTCAATCGTCCAATTAGTGACATGAGAGCGTAAGATAATGCCGTAGAATTAAACCTTTGAACGAAAAAATTGGCCACGTGTAAAACTGAAATAAAAATTGGATAATAGTTCAAATTTACTAATAACAGCTACAAAAAAACAAGTAGTTGCTGTGTGCAGTCCGCTATTGGGGTGCTTTGGAGGCGCATAACAAGGATTGGCTAGACAAGACATACAACTAGTGAAAAATGGGACACAGCCACAAACCAAGGCTGCTTCGGACGATCGGAAAGAATACAATACAAATGTTGTAATCAATCACTCAGTCAAAGCGTTCAAGATAGCATCATTGCCGATTCAAAATATACGGGCCTTCGCTATTTCAATGGCACCCCTCTTTAGCCATATTATGATAAAAGGCGGCATTTAACAACTATCAGTTAAAAACATGGAAGTATGGATAAAGGGGACATTATTTCCTTTAAGGTATCACAAGTAAGTTTTTCTCCTTTTGATGTGCCCCTTTACTCCATTGACATTGCCCTTTTTGTACTGAAAGTTCCCTTGAAATGCTTTCAACGTCACTAGCTGGAAGAATACTTGACATTAAAGGAGTTCAAATGTAAAAATTCTATTTGAATTTATGGTAGAAAGCAACTTTAGATTTCATGGTTCAAAGCCTCCTGATCTTTGAAAGTATAAGTACAGCTATTAAGGTACTCTGTTAACATGTTACCTAGCGACGAAGCTATTTTGTTCTAGACTCCTTTCCGTAAGTTTATTCGGCCTCGAATTACAACCACAACAAGAGTGGAGACAAGATCATCCGATGTACGCCAAAATTTGTTGGGCACGAAAATTCTAGAACTTGCTATTGGTAGAACGATATTACAAATGATCTTTTTCATCAGCTCTTATCCATGTATAAAAAACCCCAATAATTAGTTGATTTACATTTGTAAGTAACTTTTAACAGGGTTATTAGACCCATCTATTAAATTTAAATGGAATCAAGGGTCGCTAAAAAGAGTTAAAAGGTCGAGCTTAAACACTTGTCGTCGAATGACGAGGAAAGAAGGGAGAAGGAAAGCACTTAAATAGAATGTAAGAAAGAACTGAAGCAAGAATGACATAAACCAAAGAACGAAGAAAAAAAGAAGTAAAGAAAGCAGACAATGAAGCAAAAAATTCAACATGATAGGTAGATGAAGAGAGCTAACTGAAACAGACTAGATTAGTCTGTTGAATTAGACGGAAGCCGTTCCTTGTTTTCTTGGTCAGGAGTTTGGGTGAGTAAAGTTCGGAGATTAGAGTGTGGAGTGCAAATGCCATCTTCATGTGATCGAATCTTTTGAGATTAATCGTTCGGGAATTGTTTTAGATGTTTAATGGTAGTGAACTACAACTTTTGACCACAGAAAGCTCAGTTTATTTATGGAGTATAGCTAACTAACATTATCAGTTCCCAGAAAACTTCATAGGTAATTCATTAATTACACAAATGGATTATCGATTCATATAACAAGAAACGTAGCTATTGAAACTGTTAGTAATGTCCATATTTGTACTAGGGGCAGTAGTGGTTTTATGGGAAGGCAGACAGAGCTATGGCTCAAAGCCCTGCATTTCCAAGGACCCCGCGTTAATAATACGTAAATAGTATATGTGTGTAACTACCCATATTAACCCCGCAGAAGTAAGTAAAAACTTGAACCTATACCCACTGTAGGAAATACAGTGACTCTATAACGTCCACATTACGATCATGTCTGAAGTGTCTTGTAATGAATGACGTCATTGGGCTTAACACCTTCCAAAATCGCCACTGGCAGAAAGTTAAAATCTCGGCCCACTTTCACAGACGACAACCGAAAATGAATCTCGTGAAAATGTCGAGGGTTACGTAGACAATTTATCTCGTGTACTTACGCCAGTGCAAAGAGGATCTCTTTTATGATCTCATCGTAATCCAACCCTGCTGATCTCCCCTGAATCAAAATTTCTTTAATTCTCGGGCAGCGAACAATCGTATGATATAGTTCCTGATATGCCTCTTTAGCATACCTCCGAAAGGTTTTCCTTGAGATGTAAAAAAGTAATTTTAATTATTTCAGTGAGTTAAAGGTCGAACCTACAAAATACTTCACACTTCAAAAATAAGTGCCCTTCTCTAATTGCGACAACTTTACGGAAACTTACTGATAGTGGTTGCAAATGTTCTACCAAATCATACTAAACTTCCTGTTCACAAGCTGTATCTAAGAATTATGATAGCCTTCATTGATATCAGCGGACTGTCACACAAGTCTAATTACAATGCATGGGGCAATCTGTGTAACAATTGACTATAACTAATGGGAAAGTGTTATAATCATCGTAGTACCCTGTTTTGTATTACCGCCGCTCCCTATGAACATTTTATCATTGACGTAATCATTGTATAAAAAGTGTGTAATTAGTGCAACTAGTTAGTTGTTGTTGTTCGATTGTAAAGTGGAGGAGACGATAAGACAATATTGGAAAGCACTCTCGTTTCGTCTTGAAGTTTCGACCCTTTTTCGCCTATCACGACAGAAAGCAGATTCGCAAGGAAGTGGAGAGTGACTTGCTAGTAAAGGGTACAGGTTCTTCAGTTAATTCGTTTCGATTTCTTTAATTTTCGATCAGTTAGGCCTTGGGTTTAAAGCATCCTTACATTTTTTCAGACTATTCTGGTTTTTTAGCCTCGTTTTAAAATGTTTGACCACAAAGTGGCAAAAAATATTCGAGGTCCTCCATCCTCTTTTAGTCATTGCCACATGTACGTACCTTACGATGGTTTGCAAACTTTCCCTATTTATGTAATCCGACGATGCGATACCTCAAGTGGCTTTCGCCTGATGAAGGAGGTAACGGCAAAATGGTCCGATTTCAGTATCTAGGCCTTTTTGTGGTCAAAACAGTTTAGACTGGGGATACAACTTCAGATGGCCCACCACTACAGGGTGGCCTTCAACTGCATAAGATAAGAGCTTTGTTTCCATCGCATTTCAATGATGATGTTGATTACCCTGCTAGAATTGGATACCAGGCAAAGAAGGCCTATGTTATTATAGCATTATACTCGATATGATATCCACAGTAAGATGCTTCACAATGGGGAACGCATGTTGAGTAAGGGAATTTTACTTACAATCAACTAACATAACAACACAAAACGGCAGTTTACCTATGCCTTCTCAACATCGCTTCTCTCCAGAGTTGCAGAGCATCAAAATTCAACCATGTACCCAAGAACATTTCTGATACAATATCGTCCACCATTAGGAGAATGCTTGTTTCCAGGTCACTAGGATCTTTCTCACCTTGAATTCAAGAATAAAAAAAACGAATACGGAAATTTATAGCGAATATATAGCAAAGTCCCATTTATAGCAATTTTGCTAACATAAAGGGCGCCAGGAATCTAATTGATTTCAAGAGTGTGTAAATTTTATGAAATTTGGTTAATTTTCCGAGTGTGTCAACATCACCTCCTCGAAAGCCCCGGCAGGAGTAAGAATCTAACATAAGATAAAAAAAGTTCAATGCTTCGAACAATTCTTAAAATTAATGCTATTTACCAGAACGCCGAATTATAGCATTGAGTTTTTACAGAATAAATATCTTCTACTCTAATTAGGCGAGACGAAATATGTTAAGTAGATATGGTTGCTTAGATATAATGTTGGCAGTTATGTTGATTACTTCTTTACCAAAGAAATGATGATTAATTTCGAACTTGGAAGTCGAAGTTGGAAGTCGAAGTTTCAGTGAAAGCAGCTACAACATCACTTACGTAGAAACTTAACGCATACGAATACATTAGCGTTTTGTTCCCCGAGATATGTGAGATTTTATAGTCTTGAGTTAAAGATCGATCTGTTGTACGTACCACCTGTTGTTGTATCGTACCGCAAAAGTTCCAACTTAAAGAAACCCACTTTTTGTAGACATTAGATCACCATATGACGTCTATTCTATGAGGTGATTGACTTATTACAGTTACAAACGTTATCCCTTACTTCCACCTGATGAGCTTTCATTATGATTGTATTATCATTTGGCGACTGTGCACCTACAGGAAGAAAGACAATTGCTTCTCTCTCTCCATTAAACCTACTTTCAATACATATCTACTAGTACAGTTGAAAGCACAGTAAGATATAAGCATTTTGAAACATACTGTAAAAAGCTCAGCAACGATAATACGACCAACGGCAAACTCAGCGATACAGATATTGACTTACGTTCAAAGATACTAGAACTAAAACGATAAAATCTAAAGTTAATGGGTGCGAAATAGATGTTGTGCATCAGGCGGCATTTTGGTAGTACCTATGTGGCAACCTAACCATTGCCAAGGCAACTGGGCTGACAGAGTATTCGTAAACGAAACAATGAATTAACTTCCCAAAATAAATTTTTACTAACCTGGAGTTACATTCCAAGATTTGATATGATCTGGTATCATCTTAATTATGGCTGAATAAAGGAAGTTCTGTTCTACCCACTTTGTTATCGATGTTAAAAATGCCTTCCTTTTGCTGTGATTAATCCCATTTGAGAACATAGCTGGGGTATAGTTGTCCAAATTGGCTGTGCTGAAATTTGTATGACCAAAGGTAAGCTCTTTATCTACCTGGGTGGCAAGAAAAAAATCCATTTTTATTATTAACCGCCGTCGATGGCTCTTAATCGGCTCTTAATCGGCCAAGCAATCTAGATTTTGTTTATACCGCAAAACAGAAAAGACTAACACAAGTACATAACTAGCCAAATTCATGTAAACGACCAGACAGTGATATACGTAGAAGCATCGAGTCTTATCTGCAAGAAACGTATCTCCTTCGAGCCCCTCTAACCCCCTCTACCCCCTAAAAGGGTGAGTTCATGAAAAGTTGATGAGACAAACGCTGTGCAACTAGACGTGCGGAATTCAACATCCTGCAATATTTAATGAGCTTTCACTGATTGGTATTTGCAAGAATTAAATGGGTAACTTAAACTTTTCGATCGCTTTGCTGCTTCTCATTCTTTTGATCAAACCATGTGTCAAAGTGATAAATTAGTAAGTTCTTAAGTCAGGGATGCACAGCATTTTTGACGCTGCAGACATCAGGAGAGTAGAGCCGTACTGCATCCAACCAACAAGTACTACTAACACAACCCCTGTCCAGAGTGGGCGGCAACCGGTAATCTGTTCATGGTTTCGAGATGGGAGCCATAGCCCAATAATCTTGTCCCCTGCTTAAGTCAATGACGATCTGTAGGAGGTTTCTACACTAACTGAAAACAGAATCCCAGCTAGCAGAATGCAGTTAGAACGGGATTACTACCGCTATCCTCAAATATAATCACACCTACTATTTATATGGCGATCCATAAACGGAAGACTAAAGTTATACTACATATCCACTCAGGGGCAGCTCACTGAGCAGTCTCGGACCTACGTTCTTCCTAATCATCAATCCTCATTGTATACAGTATATCGTAATGCTTATCTAATCAGTTGAATGTGGAGAAAAAGAAGTAAAGAATGTAGAGATTATCTCTTTTTTATAAATAAGTCTACGCGGTACATATTGGTAGGGTGCGATGGAGGAGTGTCTGCTTACTCACCCCAGGGCAACTTAGTGAGTATGTTGTGAATGGGAATCGAAGCATATCGAATTCAGATTGGAATAACAGGGAATTAAAGAACAGAATACAGTCGCGTTCATTTATTTTGCTCAGGATTAACTCTAATAATCTACCAGCAATTGGTTGAAGATCAGTTATGTCGCTGTAAAAGTCGCTGCACCATAGGATACCAAATAGGGAAGCGGCAAAGCTAGTTCAGATAATTATGATGTCGATTCCTCCAACAATCGCCTCTGCTGCGCATATCAAAATAAGAGCTACTTATACCCAATTCTCTAACTAGATACTTACCTTTCCGGTATCAAAGAGATCCTGTGAAGAACGCCAATCACATAAAAAGATCTTTTCCTTCTCCAGATGAAAACGAAACAGGTTACAGTTGTACTTTTCTCTTTTCTTCGTCAAAGCCTCTAAACCTTGCTATACGAAAAATTAAATTAAAAAAACAGTAGGTGTAACTCAGTGGACGTTTTCATCATCAACCTTTTTTCGAAGTTCATATCTTAGTAGGAAGCAGTGGTAAAACCATAGTGGAGGTTGACACAATTCGCTTCCCTTCTGGAGTAAAGAGCAAAAAAGGTTCGTCGGTATTGAGTTTTGGGAGGAGGTAAAAGTATTATTTGGTAACTCATCAAAAGGCTTTGCCCCCGTGCTCCCCTGCAGCTGTGTGCTTAGTCTGATTCATTTTACGACGTTGCATAAGTAAGAAAAGCTTGGGTAAGGCACTTTAGAAAATACTTTGCGATGCAAACAAATGATTTTAAATATTGATCACATTTTCTTCCCGGCGTTCCCTCCCCTTTGAGCAGTGCTGAAATCTTTCTCAAGGAAGCCGAAGACGTAAAAAATTGGATGACTTGGTAGTTTCTGCGGCTCTGCGTACAAGGTAAGAATGGACGTACTTTCCCCACATATATTCATCCTTCGTGTGCCCCTTACCCCTTATGGGATCCTGGGTAATCCTCAGCATCTGCCTAACTATCAACTTGTACCATTTTTCTTTATTAATTCCGTGACCTTTACTTACATTATCATCAAGTGAATATTTTTTTATGTTCACAACACGAGTTCAACGTGGCTATCAAGCGTGGGAACTGACATCTAATGAAAATGAATGGAAAACATTTATACGTTATAACTAAATATGGTGAGAATCGGATCATCTGTTAAAGTCTTTTTAGTTGATAAGAATGTAAAATGCCTTGACTGTTGGCAGATACTAAGGAGAATATTTATGGTTGGTGTTAGGTCTAATCCTTAAATCGCTATTTCTTAAGTTAACGAACGACATCTTCTGACTACTACCTAGGATATGAAGCCGTGCAACTGTCAATCTACGAAACAATCATCTACCCACGAAGGAGCAGAATCATTTCTACTCGCAGTGGCGGCTGGTGACCTTATTTACTTTTTTGGGGGAGGGGGCTAAAATTCATTTATAGAAACCCCCAAAACTAAAAGCAACTCTAAATAGATATTAAGGTAACAATAGGATAAAATGCAATACAGCAGAGGCGGCAGACCCGGGGGCAGATGGGGCAATTCTTCCAATAATTTGAAGTCCAACTATTTTTAAAGGGTTAACATTTTCAATGAAGAAAAGAATAACATGTAAATACCAGTAATGGTGATGGACCCGTTCACATGACATGCAAATTCAAACCAAGTGACATGCCTAAATATTTTAATGACCATAAGTCGCTTGTCACTCGAACTTATCATTAAATCTTACATATTATGTATGAATCCTATTAAAAGAATCCGTTTTGTTATCTATGACGTAGTCGTTAATTTTTAGAGCATTGTCCGGGACAGCGGAGTCTAGTGGCTAGCGCCCCAGCACCCTCCAGAAACACAAATCTGGATCCACACCGCAGCTTTTGACTTCTGTTAGCAATTTTAATATAAATGTCACTCCGAAAAGCCTATTTTCTTCAATTTGGCATATTAAGAAAGAGAAAAATTTTCCCCTAGCTCTAGAACGGAGCCCCCTTATTGTAGATATTTATTGTCTTCTATGACCCGCCCCCGCCCCCAATATCAATAACCTTTCGCCACGCCTGTAAAGAGTTGTTTACTGAAAAAAAGTTAGATAGATTTTCTATCATCTTCTTCCGTTAGCCTCCCCAAGTGCAAAATATTTCTAGGTCACTGACTGTTTTACTTGCTATCTGACCATCACCACTTGAAAATTTTCATATGGGTATCACGACGAAATAAAAGGCAAGGAAAACAGAAAGCTCGTGAAAGGTCTGAGCAAGCTGTAATCCATTTAAACTTTTGTACCATGAGAACTGAAACCTCCGGTCAGAGTGGAAAATATTTGATAAATTAGGCATATTTGTGCCTTAGCGTTTAACGTCGATTCTTTCTTCGACACTTAAAGAGAGAAATGGCTTGGTTTTAATGTAAGCTACTGTGTTCATTGCTAACACGTGTAACTCAAAATATGAACAACTATGTAACCGTAAGATTGGTGTCCGTCAAGCAAGTTTACAGATTATTCTACTGACAGCAGAAGTGTGGCGTATGAGCAGTTAGAACCGACGTAAAACAAAAC